>JAPMNZ010949176.1:0-19294 GCA_029875035.1 Pomatoschistus microps | reverse complement strand
TGAGCGATGAGCTGAGGATGAGAAGCTGGCCTGGACGAGCTGGGCAGCGGCGGTGGGGTCTACCAGATTGAATTTACACAGGTTTCATTTTCATCATAGGCATACCTCAACTATGAGAGACAGAATGAGAAAAAAAAAAATCAAGATAATCAAATTAAGGTGGAAAATAAGTATTTGGTCAATAACAAACGAGCAAGATTTCTGGCTCTCACAGACATGTAACTTCTTCTTTAAGACGCCCTTCGGTCCTCCACCTGTCACCTGTATCAATGGCACCTGTTTGAACTCATCATCAGTATGAAAGACACCTGTCCATAACCTCAAACAGTCACACTCCAAACTCCACTATGGCCAAGATCAAACAGAAACTAGAGCACTGATAATCTACCTAAATCTCAGGCTCCACGCAAGATCTCACCCCACGGGGTCAACATGATCACAGGAACCACACGGGGGGACCTAATGAATGACCTGCAGAGAGCTGGGGCCAAATTAACAAAGGCTACCATCAGTATCACACTACACCGTCAGGGTCTCAAATCCTGCAGTGCCAGACGTGTCCAGGACCATTTGAAGTTTGCTAGAGAGGATTTGGATGATCCAGAAGAGGGTTGGGTGAATGTCTTATGGTCAGATGAGGGCCATGTATTGTGAGATTTTGAATGAAAACCGCCTTACATCAGCAAGGGAACTGAAGATGAAACATGGAAGGAGTGGCTTTGTAAGAAGCATTTCAAGGTCCTGGAGTGGCCTAGCCAGCCTCCAGATCTCAACACCACTGAACATCTTTGGAGGGAGTTGAAAGTCCGTGTTTCCCAGTGACAGCCCCAAAACATCACTGCATGGAGAAATCGGCCAAAATACCAGCAACACTGTGTGAAAGACTTACAAAAAACGTTTGAGCTCTGTCATTACAACAAAGGGTAACTAACAAAGTAGTGAGATGAACCTTTGTTATTGACCAAATACTTATTTTCCACAATCATTTACAAATAAATAATTTATAAATTCTTCTGTCTTTCATAGTTGAGGTATAGCTATGATGAAAATTACAGACCTCCCACATCTTTTTAAGTGGGAGAACTTGCACAATTGGTGGCTGACTGAATACTTTGTTGATGAAGGGTTTTGGTTTATTGTTCTAAGCATACATTTAGGGTGTTATTTGGTTCATCTTTAAACTTTGCGGTGCACTAATTCTGACGCCTTCTTCTTCAGACCTGTGACTTACATATTTCTCAAAGTACACAGTAAATATTACACAACAGACATAGAATCTACCTGGACTCCCCCTCTTCCTCCACATGGTGACAGTGGACTGAACTGGTAGAGCTGATGCGTGCGTAGTCCTGAGGCGTCAGGTAAAGATACTTGAACCCCTGTAGAGAAGTTGCATTGTAAACAAGAAGATACCAACAAATGGTCAAACAAATGTGTTTTTGAAAAAATACTTTGTAAGGATCAGCAGGATCGATCCAGGCCACTTGAAACATGTGCTTAACCTCCTCTGCAAGGCCAATGCGAGCACCACTGTTGGCTGCAATGTAAATGCGTGGAATACCTTCAGCTCGAGCAAGCTCAGACGCTCTGAGGAACAGCTCATCCTCTTCAGGTCCAAACGAACCAATCATATGAGTGATGTCATTACAGATCACAACAATGTCACGACCTTCAGGGTACTCCAGGGTTTTCATTCTCATCTTAAAAGCAACCATTCCTACCTGAATAAACAGGAACATAGTAACTTACAGACATAGTATACGGAGTAAAAGTTTCAGTAACAGATTAAAGTGTGATGTACTTTATTATCTCCAGGCAGGCGGTTCATCTGGACTAACCGCCCCTGTGAATCCAGCACCATCTCAGAACACATGAGCACGTCTTTGGGAGCTTTGTCTCTTGGTCCCCAGAGGTTAAACAATGCCTAGGAAAGGATTTTTAAAATTATATACACATTATTAATTCAAATAATGCCAGTATATACACTCACAGCTGTACCTGTCTGAACATTTCAGGAAAGTCATAGACATATGTAGTACCCAGAGATTGGGCCTGAAATCTCTTTGCCTGTAGCAAGTCCTTGGTCACATAAGGTGTGTTGATGAGCATGCCATGCAGAGGACCTGGCTTCTCTCCATATGACTGAAACATAATCTGAAACATCACATTTCATCAGTAAAAATACATTCATTTCAGATTAAATGTAATAAGGTGTTTTTTTTCTGACCTGCCCAGTGCTTGAATCAATTACTTCTTTGTACAAACTGATGTCTAGATAGTAGCCAGATTCATTAGTCAAAAACAAGCGGATCGGGATGGCAGGGCTGTTGCTTGTTTGCCGAATGTTGATCTTTAGTTCAGCCTGGAGAACGCGCAACTTCCACAGGCGGCTGCCATAGCGCATAACCATGGAGCGAACTGACTCTTCGATCTATGAAGAACATTTTTAGTTTTAAATATGAGTAACATATGACTGCTTCAAATATTCACATATATTGGAAGTAAAAAGCTTACTTTGGAAGGGTCCATAATGACAGTGGGGACAAAATTCAGAAAGATGTGGTTGCAGTCAGTGACTGTGGTGTTGCTGAAAGCAACTTCCAGTTCATCCATAGCCTCCAGCAACAGACGCTCTCCTTCATTTTGGAGATACTCAAACGATGCTTCCTAGGAATTTAGCAAAATTAATATTACAAACAAAATATGGTAATTTGCATTTGAATATGAATTACCTTTGTAATTAGATCAGAGTGGCGAATAATTGCACGAATGAAAAATCTGTAATCAGTAACTTCAGCCCCCTCCTGAGCATGAGCCGCTCCAAGATACAGGTGCATTTTGTGGTTCTCACAGGGAACAGCTTTCAGGTCAAAGTTTTTCATGCGGTTGAGCTCCAACTGAAAGGCTAAAGCTGGTTCCAGATTTCTATAAATCCGATCCTCAAAAAACTAAAAAAATAGATGAATTAATCAAACGTTTACAGTAAGGGAGGTTTGAGTGCACTACACTTACATCATCTCTTGCCCTGAAAGTGAAGAACTTGGGAAATTCTCTCTGTCAAAAAAGAACAGCAAATGTCAAAAGGCCCATTTAATAAAGTGCTTTGAATATTTTTGACGAATTACCTTTTGAGCCACCAAAAAGGTGATTCTTCTAATGCCGTAATCAAAAAGAACTGACTTCTATTAAAACATAATAATTGTAACAACTATTTAATAAGCACACATAACAGCACACATCAAACCTACCTTCGATTGAGTAAATTCAGAAAAAGCAGTGACCAAAACATCATCATCCTCTGTGTCTGCCGTTTTTAAGGACACATTTATGATGTGAATAGGATTCTCCCTTGAATTCTTTGAAAAACATAGCGTTGAATTAGTACAGCATATTGAAGAACATTAAAGATTAAAAGTTCACACCTTTATCTGATCTTCATCATAAAAATTAGAACATGATTCTAGGAAAGATGCATTTTCTAAAAAAGAATCTGCAAAGCTCAAGATGATTTCATCAAAGTTTCTATAACAGAAAATAGCACAGTTTTAACTGATGTTTAAAATCATCCCAAAGATATGCAAAGCAGTTACCTCTTGAAATCGTCAAAGCACAGCAGCGCCACCATGGCCCCCATGCGCTGACAAGGCGGCGACAGGGCTCCTTCCAAGAACAACTCACTGCTTTGTCGCCTCATGTTGAACTGTCCCGTATTGTTCACTGGAATGGGAAGTCTAGAGGAAAGGAAGCATAATAGAAAAGTAGCATTCAATGAGAACAAATGACACATTTCATCGAAAATGGGAAAGAATGCATTTAAGTTTGACAAATATATTTAGCACGTTGAAATCAAAGAGAAGTTTCACAGAGACTGGACACATTTGGGCTTTTGAGAAGTACATGCACTGTAAAAAAAAATGTAAACAATAGAAGAAGATGAACCCCTTAAAAGCAGTAAATAACCTGAAACAAGGACACATTTCTAAATTAAAATAGGTCCTGCTTCCAAACCACAAGCCGATTGTGGTACATTCGTCATGCAAAGAGACATACACAAAATCAGGTTAGTTGTTTGGAGGAGCTTACTCTACCTGTTCAGAGTAGGACTTCTTCCTCTGAAATAAAATCATTCATGAATCAATACAAATTGTGGAATTTAACTTACATTACACATTTTCTGTACAATTTAGTAATTCCACATTGCTGCAAATGTAACAATCTTTTATTTCAGAGAAGATTACTTTTAAATAAAAGACAACAACTGATTAAAAAAAAACATTAAAATACATTTGTGAAGTAAATTGAGGGCAGGTACCTGTTGGGATGGGATGATGGCAACATAAACTGGAAATCCACTGCACAGGTCCCGTCCTGAAGCTGGTGATGCTGAATGCTGTTGAGCTCATAGGCGATGTAGGCTCTGCGGACATACACCTATGAACATAAGAATACAAGGCTTTCAGAATTATTCTAAACATTAATCATTTAATTTCATCTTTTGTCAAAACAGATAATAAAATATATAAGTCAAAATGTTTCATGAGTTTCTGGTTAAGTTTTTAAAAGCCCATTCAGATTTTCAGAGGCTAAATATAACATTTAGACATTAAAAAAATATTGTTATTCCATTGAGGAGCATGAGTTCTTGGAGAAACTAAATATTTTCTATTGGCTTTTCACCCAATCCCAAAAAATAAAATCCATATGGAGAACGTACGGTTTCAGGAATTCAAAAAGTGCCATAAAGAGAGAAAATGTCATATCATGATATCAAGAAGATCATACAGTCTTCATGAGTGAATCTATAGATCCTCCACTTGAACACTTACATAGAACAGATTTATGTAAAACATATTAAAATAAATAATAGAAAAATACATGTTTTCAGCGTTCATACCTCCAGTGCAGCCATGCACACAACTTGATTGGTGTGATAAAAGAAGTTGGGCAAAACATCGAAGATTGAGGTCTCTGAGAGGATGAGCTTCTGTTGATCAGATAAAACTACTTGTTTTAGAAGAATGCACATCTAACATAATTCAATGCATTTTACCTTCAAATTCTCGGGACAAAACTGGTGGCCATACATATCAATAGCAGACAGAAAGATGGACTCCACCTGGTTGTGTCTGAGTTCATACGATGGCAGATGTGAGGCGATTAACACCTGCGATGAACACAGGAAATCATGAACGAACATGTTTGGTCTGTTTACAGGACCGGACCCTCACCTGTCTGGCCCTTAAAGCCACCTTGGAGTTCTCCATTTTATTTAGCTGTGTGAGTTCATTTAGAATGGTCATTAACTCATCTGCAAGAGTTGGGTCTCTTCCACATAACTGGTCCTATAAAATGAACACCATTAATTCAAACTGTCCAGTGCAATGCATAGGTCACATGTTTGTATTCTTACAATGAGCATAGTGACCAGGACATTCTTCTTTGAGACTTGTGCATGAGAGAAGATATAATTGAGGACTGGTGTCATGTCAGGCTTGTAATGCTCCCTTAGATTAATGACACACTTGTCGTAGTGGGCTGTGGATGAGTTTCAGCATGTAAACATACAAAACTTCAACTTAATCTAAAAGGACACATTTCCAAAATTGTGTCATTATGTTAACGTTGTGATCACAATTTAAGTCAATTTGTTGTTTACTTCCAGTAAGAACTGGATGTTTAAAAAAACAAAGACATTTTCATCAATCTATGTCTGCTAAATTAATAATATTTGCAATTTGAGTCTGTTGACATTTTAATTTCAATAGATAATGATGTAGAGTATTTAGAGACCTCACGGTGCATTACCTTGCTGAAACTGCATCTCTACTTCCAAGTATCTCTTTAACAAGTCCAGAACTACAGCTTTCATATAACCCCGGATTCCACTTCGATACCTGAGGGGAAACAAGTTTTAGAATTAGATTTAACATAATAAAGATTATATTAGTATTAGTAGTTCCGTCCTCGGTGGTGTCCATAATGTACAAACTTGCCTTTGCACCAACTGCACAATACTCTGAGTGTTCATGAAGAAAACCTCTCTGTCCGCCTTCCTCTGCAGAGTGGCTGCGTGACAGTCGAGACCATTTGCAATCTGAAATGTACAAGTTAGTTAATGTACACATACACAACATTTGCAACAGACAGAACAGTAAACCTTTTGGCTTGGAAACTGGCAAAGAACTGAAGTAATGTTGCTGGCATACTGGGCCATGACTTTACGGATATCTTTCTCCACACTCTGAGGAATACGTCCCGACACGCTCGTCATGATCTCCTGCAGCTCCAGCAAAGGCAATGAGGGGTCTCGAAGCGTTTTCATCAGGGTCGCTACCCAATGTTTTAGCTGCAGAGGGAAAAAGATTATACTTAGTCAGTTTATATATCGACAACAAAGCAGAAAACGTTTTTGACAAACCTTGTTGCTAAAGTATGGTTCGTCAAGACAATATCCGTCCATGACTTTAATCAAGTTCTCCAGCACAGTATGGAACACCTGGTGAAGCTTTTCCCCTACGACAGGCAGTGGTTGTTGGGGTGGAAGGACAGCGGTATTGAGTTCAACCTGCATTAACAATAAGCGCATGCTGGAATGCTTTCATATGGCAAACATTAAAACAAACCAATTTTTCTAATGTACCCTAAGAATACTGCTGGGATCATCCAGGTCCATGTGGGCAACAACACAACCAGTTTCAAGGACGGCTCCTGGTCTCTTTACAAAATGAATGCAACCAGCCTGTTGCACTGTCAAAGTCATAACCATTTTCATAACCTAAAAATAGATTCACCTAAATTAACAACATATTTTTATTCAGCACATCCTGAAATGTTTTATATAATCACTTCAATCTCTGCATAGGTCTCCCCAGCATGTATATGGCTTCCATCCTCAACAACATACTGCAGCAGTTTTCCAGCAGATGGAGACCTTAGTACAGTGGGGTCCTTCTCCTTTTCAAATACACAGGTCTTGTTGCCCACGATTATACGGTAACTATTGAAAAGGAGAATATAATATAAACTGATTTTTTAAGAAATTATGAATTACAATGACATTTAAAATTAATTTTACCTGTCCACTTCCTCCTTCATGTAAGTGGTATGACTACTGCCATCATAAGAAAGAAGAAGGCCACCATCACTCAGTCTATGTACATCAATCTCCATGTCTGAGCCATTCATGATGATCACATAAGTGTTTGGGGACTGCCGAGCAACCTGTGAACACACGGTTACACAATGTTGGGCTACAGCAGGGAACCGTTTAAAGAAATGCATCATTGTACCATTACCTTCAGACAGTATTTGATTCCTTCATAAATGAGCTCAACATTGACAGAGTTGAGTAAACTTGCTGCGGGTAGCACTTGGCCTCTAACACAATTAATTATTATTATTGTTATTAATGAAATGTATATATATATATATATATATATATATAATGTCAATACAAAATACATTCCTATACTTTTTCTAATTACCTTTCAAGTGAATGCAAAAACTCTGACATACTCTTCCTAAAGCTAGCATCGGCGACGTGCAAAGCTCCACATATAATTCCTAATATGGTATCAGGTCTCTCAGCCTGCGGAACACAAGACGTTGATTCACATATTTTAGTTTGTTTGAACAAAACAGTGACTTAAATGCAAAGGTTTCACACATGCCTGCACTTTTTCTGCAATGAGATGATCAAGCCAACCAGTGTCAGTTTCATTGTTTCTGAAGCTTTCGGTCTCCAATAATTTGATAAGATATTCAACAGTTGTCCGAAAGTCCCCTCGGATGGAGAGTTCCTTCAAAGCCACCACCATGTTTCTAAAATAACAGTCAAGATTACACAAACAAATACTTATAATCCATTTCTTAATCAGAAAATGAGATTCTTACGAAATTGCTTCCTCACGATTTTCACCCCAAGAGAAACAGTGACCGAACTGAGAGTCTGCAAATTCATGTAATCCACCTGCTGCACCGACACTAAAATAACCCCACACATTTTTACTGCTGCGAAAGTTTAATTCTTGTACTGTGCCAGAGCTGGGCTTAAAACCCTAACAAAAACAGAAAAAAGGATGTGTTGCATTTTTTGAATAAATTAATCAAATTTCTTAAGGTATAGAAAATAAAAAAAACACCTCATCTGGATTTTCACTGGTTATCCGTGCCGCAATGACGTGGCCTCTTGGACTTGGTATACTGTCTGGATTTTCAAAGTCAATGATAGAGTCTCCCCATGGATCATTTTTATAGAGCAAACGTATATCCTTTATTCTATAAAGAGGAATGCCCATGGCAATCTGCAACATATTTACAGTGATGTATAATTCCATGTACTGTAGACGTGTTTGATAACTGGTAAAGTCATTACTTGAAGCTGAGCTGCTGGTAAATTAACATCTCCAATCATCTCTGTACACGGATGTTCAACCTGTAGACGTGGGTTCAGCTCCAAAAAATGGAAACTTCCATCTTCGGAGAAGAGATATTCAACAGTCCCAGCGCTAACATAACCCACCATCTTGGCCAATCTCACAGCATACTGTGCCAGGAAAGATATAGGGCAGTAACAACAAGGTTTACACATATAAAATGTAAAAGTAACTAATAACTTACCTTTTCCATTTGCTCTAATGTAGATGGAAGAGCTATAGTTGCGGGAGCTTCCTCTATGATCTTCTGATGCCTTCTTTGTATGGAACAGTCTCGTCCAAACAAAGAGATGGCATTTCCATATTCATCAGCAAGTATCTGAACCTCTAGATGTCTTGCATGCTGGGCCAATTGCATTATGAAAATAGGCGATCCAGGAACTTCTGTCTGAACCTGCAAGACATGTAAGTATAACATCAAACAATGTTTTTGTTTTCTTCAAAGGTAGGATAGTAATTGGAGTCATTATCCTACTATGAGTTTTTAGTCGTAACTGCTAACTAGCAGTACAGCAACGATTGTTATTTTTGATTACTATGGACTATACATTCAGAACAAACCTGTCTGAACGAACTTGGAAAATCATCAGCACATTCTACTTTACGAATACCCTTTCCACCTCCACCCTCTGAGGCTTTAATTACAACCGGATAACCAATCCTTTCAGCTCCCTGCGGAAAACAGATTCCCAAAATCACAAATACATTATACAAATGCCATTCTGTTGAATATGTTCTCCTCACAGCAAGTCCATCCTCAATATCATGAATACAGCCATGTGTATATATATTTGATGGAACGGTCACAATATGATGGAGCTGCTGATCCTTTTCATCCCAGTCCACTCTCAGGCCTTCAAGAAAGACAGCACGTAAATTATTTTGAGCACATGACCTTTACACTTTCATCCACACCAGTCCAATCATAGTTTACACAACATCAAGGATAAATGATTGAACCACCTGATCCACTCCACGGCAGAGTGGGAATGTCGGCACTCTGTGCCACAATAGATGATGCCACTTTATCACCAAGGGCCCACATGGCCTTACTGGATGGCCCTTAAAAACAAAATGTAAATTAGAATTCATAATTCATCAGATAAAAGTCTAATAAGTAAGGGTTTGGACTCATAGATACCCAGGAAGGAAATCCCAGCTTTGTTCAACAGTTCAGGAAGTTTAGGGTTTTCAGAAGCATGACCCCAACCAGCCCAGACAGCCTAAAAGGAATTACAAAATAAAAACATACAAATTGATTGTCTTTAATTATTCTATGTACAAAGAACAAAGAAATATATACGTTCCATACCTGCACTGGAATTCTTTTTGCTATGTCTACAATTAGCTCTACATTTGCATAGTTGTTATTGTTGGCCCCACCAGGAACAGGCACATAATGGTCAGCCATCTTGATGTATTCTGCAGATAAAACACTGATAGTGACTAAACTGGTGAAGGTTTGAGATAAATCCATCTGTAAAGAGACTGTTTTATTTCATTTACAGTTTATCACTGATAACATGTAATAAACTGATAATATGGTCACATTGACCTGCATTGGCTTTCAGGTCTTCAGGAGTTACCATGACTACAAAACGAATGATTCTCTCATTACGAAACATTTCATAGGACCAGCGTCGAATGGATCGCATACATTTCACTGCTGCGATACCATTGTTGGCTATCAGCACCTGCAAGAACACAGATATTTTAAAGACATTTTGTTAAATGAGATCAGGATACTACAATTAAATCTACTTACTTTCTCTATGACATGGCGACCACCAAAGCGGGTGACAAACTCTGCTGGGGAGGCCACGGTGAAATCTCTTGGTGGGTCCATTTTTCGTTGTTCTCTGCCTTTTTTTAGTAAATGAAGACCGGACATGCTTGGTCTAGGAAACAAGTACTTATTTATTATATCATTTTGTTGCTCTTTTTCTTTATTGAACATTTGAAATAAAAGGTATCACAAATAAAATGTACTTTTTCTAAATATTCAAGGAGATCCAAATGAGTAAACTATTCCAGTAAAGTTCAAAAGCAGTGGTTAATCCAGCCAAATTATATCTACATGTTCTATTGCTCTTGATCACTTTCAAGAATGTTTGCACTTCCACTTACTCAAAAAACTCTCCACAACTAAAACTAACAATTTGAAATATATATATTTATTTACAATGTTTAATGGATTTTATTTTTGATTGATCCAGATGCCTTTGGACCCTTGTCTACTCATGAACCATAACTAGGCAATGACAGATTACATAATTTAAGACATATGAAGAATAACCAACAATAAGTACTTTCCAAAATGATGGTGCAAGTTAGAAAAACGTGGCACTGAACAACAGTGTAAAAATATGAAATTACATACCATGACGCTGTGTAGGGCTACTTGTAAAATAGTCTGTAGCAACAAGATATTCCTAAGAAAGACTGGACCAGAGCACCAGTGGGATTGATAGTGAAGTCATGCTGCAATAGTGTCTGTGCTGATGACCTTTAGACATAACACCTGCATTGCATCTGTAGCATTCACTTATTGCAGCTGAATGATAAGTTTTTCTGCCTAATATCCTTTTTCAGACACTTTGTATGACCTATGATCCAAGTAAGACTTTCTAAGTGCAATAAAATGTATTCTGCGTTATTGTAGAAACCAAAAGTGCATACATATACATATTGTACTGCACTGACTGCAGAAATCATTTGCTACATTTCCTGAAACATGTGCCAACAAATGTTTAATTTCCTGTTAGGCAAAAACTAAACTCTGCAAAATAAAATTGTATTTTGGTTTAAAAGTAAACCAGCTAGTATCTTCCGTGCACTTTGAGAACAAGCATAATCCACCAAAATGTATTTTATGCATTTTTCAATTTATATGCATGGGAAGTCAAAAGCCACTTCCTTTTAGTTGTTAATGCTCCTCCCACATCACAGAGCTCATCTATGGATCACAGACCACCATGCAAAGGCAGACCAGAAGAGCGAGGCGGAAAAATAATGTTATTTATAGACTAAAGATAAGAAAGTGATTAAATGCCATACCGCTCTCCTCTCTCGTTTACGTTTTGATATTATAATGTTGAATAAATAGTAGCTCTTAGGAACTAACCATCTATTCATATTAAATACATAAAGTAAATGTGTGCCCCTTCTTTTTCCCTTGGAGTCACTAACTCAGCTGGAACCATGTCAGTATTCAGGATTCACCATGCACATGAGTAAGTAAATAATGTTTACCCATATAGTTCACAAACTAGAGTCACAAAACGCTTTACAATTGTGGGCATTTGTCTCTCTCTCCACAGAGATGGGGGGCACGTGCCAGCACTATTATACATGTTTTTAGTGGTAGGAGAAACCAGAGCACCCGGAGTACTTCCGCAGGCACGGGGAGAACATGCAAACTCCAATCAGAAAGGCCCTATTCCAACCAAGATTCGAAACCAGGAGTGCTATCCACTCAGCCTCTGCTGCCCAACATAGGAAATAAAGTATATATATACAAGTAGATTAGATTTCTGTGTTTTTTCTTTGCTGAAGTAGTTTTTATCATCTTCTTCAATCAGGAGCATTTAATGAATGTATTTATTTTTTCCGAGAAACTGACTACTTTTGGGATTAAGTATTTTTTGCAGTGTAGTCGATACATGTTTTTAAAATGTTGCCCAGGAAAGGCAATTCACTCAAAATGATCCCGCAACCCACCAGTTGAGAACTACTGAGCTGGACTGTCAATCACTCACAGAATCTTTTAGCTCTTGTTCCAATAACCGACTGCTTTTGAAACTAAGTCATAATAAATAAATTTGAAATCAGATCTTACTTCATGCCGGTAGAATGTTGAATTTCAGCATTTTGAGGACAGATGATGGGAGTGGAGGTAGAGGTGGACGTGGATGGGGTGCAGCTTGGTGGTTTTGTGACGAGAGGTTCGTCATCTGATGAGTTGTCCTCCGAGGCTCCAAGGATGAACTTGAGGCGTTCCTTTTTCTGGTCTTTTAACGATTTCCTTGGAAGTGCAGAGTTCGACTGCAAAGGTTCTTTAAAGGAAGCGTTTGGATGCACATTGTTCACCGTTTTACTGTCCAGAGAAGAGGACAGGGAACTGTCCAACTTTCTGCTTCCAGTTGGACATTCCACTTCTTTATCAGCCATAATGTTTATTATCTTGAGTCTTAATCTATAAAAGTGTATCCCAAAATACTATTTGCAAAAATAATTTTACCTAAAATCAGAGATAAAAGTTGTAT
The DNA here is from genome assembly GCA_029875035.1 of Pomatoschistus microps. Taxonomy (NCBI): domain Eukaryota; kingdom Metazoa; phylum Chordata; class Actinopteri; order Gobiiformes; family Gobiidae; genus Pomatoschistus; species Pomatoschistus microps. The sequence continues at coordinate 6,594 of JAPMNZ010949176.1, read as the reverse complement.
TTAGTTTGTCACAACCAGAAAAACAATGAGATATCCAATAATTACAAATTGAAGCTATGACACCTTATCACAGAGTAGTATTTTTGTGGTAAACGGGAACATTTAATTAGAAGCAATGTTGTATCAGCTTGAAGTGGCAGTACTTCCCAAAGAGTCTGAAGTAAACAGCCCGTCCACAACAGCTGACATGAGCCCCCATGGCAGCTTCATGTAGGCTAAAGGTCACTATGGCTGAATGGGTCAAACTGCAGAGCATCCACATTAAGATTTGGATTCCTAAATCTATCAATATATCTAGCTCTGGATAATTATCAATCAGATACAGAGTCAGGGGCAATTGTTGCACCGATGCTAACACTTTTGCGCCATTATATGCACCAATGTTGTTGAATTACGTGAAATCCACATCATGTACAGAGGGCAAACATGTATAATTTAATTTGAGGTGTTTTTAGGTGTAGTTATTCATGTGTTTCAAAAAGTCGATTTCTGAACATTATTTATATATACTTGAAAATTTTAATTGGGAGTATTTCTGGTCATTGCTATTCAGAGGACGGGAAATAGACTGTCAAAAGTTTAGCTAGTGTTCATGAAGTAATGCTACCTAAAACTCACAACTCCGTTATACCAGAAGCATGACATTATGAGCAAAAGGACATGATTGCTGAGGCTTTTCCTGTGCTAACACGCTAGCTCAACTGTAAACAATTGAAAGTTATGACAATCCACAAACCCATATTTGGAATTAGACCCGCTAAAGTAAACAATCCGTTGCTCATTTGTTGGCTTAATGGAACTATCGCTAAATCAATGCGTCGTTATTTTTCCGTGTATACAATAACTTGTAAATATCACATCCACCTACCACAGTGTTTCTTACAGCCCTGTCCACTGCAGCGCCCTCTGTAAACATGGGCAGAGGGGGCTTGCTCATACAAACAAACTCGCAAATAAATACACGTACATACACACACACACACACGCACACACATACACTCGTACGCATGCGTAGACACACATAGATCCGTGACCCAGACACCCAAAAGTCACTCTCCTTTTTCTAGATAGTTTTCCTCGAGATCGATGATAAAAGGCTTCTATTATGTGTTGGATATTTTAAATACATGTTGATTTATCTTATTCTCTCCTTATTTAGTGTATCTAGAAGTTTCTTCTTTTTCTTTTTTATCACTGCACCACGTTTACATGTGGAGCATCATCTTTCATAAGGATCTTTGCATTTCCTGTTCAACTTCTCGCGGCAAATGCAGCCCGCGCCAAAAGAAGTAAAAACATCACATACAGACATCGTAGGGAGACAGTCACACTGTTTTTCCTTTTTTTTTATTGTAAGTTGTCGATCGCATACGGTGCAATTGGTAAAGGTTGATGTATATGTCGCTTTCGGGTAGAACAACATGGTGCTACAGAACAGCGGACGATTCAAAGCTGAACGAGGAGGACAAAGTGGCGATCAGGAGAACCAGTATGTGTCATGCGTTTATTTCAAGTTTTTGTTTTAGTATGTTTTGTCATAGTGATTCATTACATTTTTAAAATGTATTCATCACACCAGGGGCAATCCATTTGAGTAGCGTAAAGGCAAAAACACAGGACATCTCATGACGCATAAAATGAACATAGCAATATCAAGTGGAGCCCTTATGAATACGGAATATGATATTTCTTCACGTCCATATGCCTCTTGACAACCAAAGACATTTCGATATATGCTACTGTTTTTCACCCCATTGCTATTTTATCTGCTAAGTACTTCTGATAGTATTTTGTATATGTGCTCTACGTTTTAACACTGCACTTTTTATGATTTATTTAAACATTAGCCATCCCTATACTGATGCATTACACCCAGATTTGGAAAAACTTCATGGTGAAGCTGAAACAAGTGCTTTTTGAAATTGCATTGTTCTCATTGACAATCGATCATTGAATTATAAGTCTTATACATATAACTAAACAAAGTATACACAATATCTATTGAGAAAACGATAGGAATAGAACATTTGTTTCCTGGACAGACTATATTTTTAACCCCTAACATGTTTGCACACTTCATGTCTTTTTGCATTATCTGAGTGATTCTATCTATGTCAAATGTGACGTGTAAATTTCTCCATTGTGAGATCAATAAAGTCCCTCTTATCGTGAACCACCAACACTTCTTTTGCGTTTGTTTGGACTACTTTTTGATGACTTATTGTGTGGACAATTACATTTAAATATTTCAAAACATGTATTTTGATGTGAATACAATAAAACCTATGTATTTGACACTTCCCCAGGGATGATGGATCGTCTATGTCAGCTCTTAAGAGGCTGGAGCACAGCCAGTTTACAGACGAGATGGATTCTCGTTTTGGATTCGACAGATTTCAAGAACCTGGAGAGAAGACTGGCTGGCTTATTAACATGCATCCTGTAAGTTAAAATTGTTTTTGTTATGTTTGTTATCACACAAGGCAATAATTGGTCTTCTATCTTAATTAGACTGAGATCCTCGATGAAGATAAACGGCTAGTTAGTGCAGTCGACTATTATTTCATTCAAGAAGATGGAAGCAGGTTTAAGGTGGACATCATTTTATTGTGTTATTACAATGTTAATATGTCTTGCTTAATACTTAGTGTATTTTTAGGTTGCCCTTCCTTTCAAACCATATTTTTATGTTGCAACAAAAAAGGTCAGTTTTTTTTTCTATATTTTCAAGACCAGCCTCTGAAACTTAAAAATATGTACTTTAATCATAGAATTGCGAGAGAGAAGTTATCTCTTACCTCTCAAAGAAGTTTCAAGGAAAAGTTACAAAGCTAGAAATGGTCCTCAAAGAAGACCTAGACTTGGTGAGTATTCATTGTATAATGTCAGTGTGCTCACCAATTTCAAAATGCACATATCAACGTTGTAAATCTTGTGTCAAGCCAAATCACTTGGTTGGTCTTAAAAGAAATTACATCAAACTTGCCTTCAACACGATGGATGATCTTAACAAAGTAAAACGGGAAATTGCACCGGCAGTGCGAAAAAATCGAGAGAAAGAGCAGTCCAATGATGCATACACCTCAATGTTATCAAGGTACGGTACTAAATATTTCAAAATAAGATTGTGTGTTTTTAAAACTAACGCAAATACTCTTTCAGTGCTTTAGCAGGTGGCAATGTGATGTCGATGGATGACGAAGCAACGGCCAAAAGTATTTCAGAACAATTGGACAACATAATAGATATGAGAGAGTATGATGTGCCCTTCCATGTGCGTGTGTCAATTGACCTAAAGATCCATGTGGTAAGGATGTGTCCATTAATTATATGCTTCTGACGACGGTACGTGTCTGCTATTTGTTCAATTATCATTATTATAATCTTTTTAGGCTCACTGGTACAACGTTCGATACAGAGGTAGCTCCTACCCTCCCGAGATCTTACGAAGAGATGACCTTGTTGAGCGTCCAGTATGGCTCTTTATTCTTGTATATTTCTTATACATTATAAGATTTACTAATCGCACTAATTATTCTTGCAGGACCCTGTGGTGTTGGCTTTTGACATAGAGACCACAAAACTTCCACTTAAATTTCCAGATGCTGAAACTGATCAAATTATGATGATTTCATATATGATTGATGGTCAAGTATGTTAACATATTTTATTTTTATTCCTGCGTTGGTTTGTTTATTGTTAAATACGTTTTTCCTATTTCTTTCAAAGGGTTTTTTAATCACAAACCGAGAGATTGTCTCTGAAAACATAGAAGATTTCGAATTCACTCCTAAACCAGAATATGAAGGTCCCTTTACAATATTCAATGAAGATGATGAGGTACGTTGTGTTCAGTCTTTTAGCCCAGTTTGTATGTTTTGTAATCTGACTTTGTTTGAAGGTTGCCCTTCTTAAACGCTGGTTCGACCATGTTCAAGAGACCAAACCAAATATCTTTGTAACCTACAATGGAGACTATTTTGATTGGTGAGATTTGTAATAATTACACTATGCATTCTTGTTGATAATATTTGTTTATTGTCAATTCATTTGTCCCACTTGTTTTGGTCTGTCTAAAAATTACAGGCCTTTTGTGGAAACACGAGCTTCCCTTCATGGACTCAATATGCACAGAGAAATTGGGTTTCAGAAGGATAGCCAAGGGGAATACAAGTCTACCCAAGCCATCCACATGGACTGCTTAAAGTATGATTTCAAATAATTTCTAAGTAACTAAGTTCCTATAATTTTGAAGGATTAAGAACAATGTTTTTTATTTTAAAGATGGGTAAAAAGAGACAGTTACTTGCCTGTTGGAAGTCATAATTTAAAGGCAGCTGCCAAGGCGAAACTGAGCTATGACCCTGTTGAGTTGGACCCAGAAGAAATGTGTCGAATGGCAACTGAGGAGCCTCAAGTAATGAGCATATAAACATTATATACATTCATACTATTACCCTGTGTCAATACAATTATGTTTTTTCTTTTTTCAGACTTTAGCCACTTACTCAGTTTCTGATGCTGTTGCTACTTACTACCTCTACATGAAATATGTTCACCCTTTTATTTTTGCACTGTGCACAATCATTCCAATGGAACCAGACGAGGTTTCAATATATTATATACTGTATGATAGATTTATTCCCCACAAAGCTGACTGTACTTTGTGTTTCCTCAGGTTCTGCGAAAGGGTTCTGGGACACTGTGTGAAGCCCTATTGATGGTCCAAGCCTTCCATGCCAATATCATTTTCCCGAACAAGCAAGAGCAAGTGTTTAACAAACTGACGGATGATGGCCATGTTTTGGACTCTGAGACATATGTGGGCGGTCACGTGGAGGCGCTTGAGTCGGGGGTATTCCGCAGTGATATTCCCTGTCGCTTTAAAATGGTACTGTTCCTCAGAAGTTTTCCATCTGTCAAGTCTATTCAGTTCCCAAATATTCTAATTTACTACACTTTCACAGAACCCAGCAGCCTTTGACTTCTTGTATCAGAGAGTTGAGCTCACAATGCGTCATGCCATTGAAGAAGAAGAGAATATCCCTTTGGAACAAGTTACTAACTTTAATGAGGTAGGTTTAGCTTTGGATACTGTGCATGTGTTAATGTCTTGTCAAATAAACTTGTGATGTATATCCTTAGGTGTGCGATGACATAAAAACAAAGTTAACGTCCCTTAAAGAAGTTCCAAATAGGATCGAGTGCCCACTTATTTACCATCTGGACGTTGGTGCCATGTATCCAAATATTATTTTGACCAACCGTCTCCAGGTAAAATAGGGAAATTTAACCTGTTAAAAATAAGGTTTCTGAACCCATTTACTTAATTTGGTAGCCATCTGCAATGGTTGATGAGGCCACTTGTGCTGCTTGTGACTTCAATAAACCTGGAGCTACTTGTCAGAGGAGGATGACCTGGAAATGGAGAGGAGAAATCAGTCAGTTTACGTTGCATTTTTTATACAAAATGTTGTCACAAAGAAAAGTTCAACATATAGTTCATGTCTCCATCTAGTGCCTGCCAGTCGCAGTGAATTTCACCGTATTCAGCAGCAGCTGGAGTCTGAGAAATTTCCTCCTTTTTTCCCCAATGGTCCTCCTCGAGCATTTCACTCATTGAATCGCGAGGATCAAGCTAAGCATGAGAAGAAACGATTGGCAGGTTGGTTATATTTTTGAAACTACACAATCTGTTGTTTTAAATTGAACTTACGCATTTTTGTTACAGATTATTGTAAAAGGGCCTATAAGAAAGTACATGTCACCAGACTTGAGGAGAGAGTCACAACTATTTGTCAAAGGGAGAACTCCTTCTATGTTGATACAGTGAGAGCGTTCAGAGATCGACGTTATGACTTCAAAGGACTTCACAAGGTACCCGTTTCACTACACTGCTGAAGAACAAACACGCACTCAATTATAATGTACACCTTTAAATGTATATGTATATTTAGGTCTGGAAGAAAAAACTGTCGGCAGCCCAGGACATTGGTGACGCTGCTGAAGTAAAGCGTTGTAAGAACATGGAGATTCTTTATGAGTCTCTGCAGTTGGCCCACAAGTGTATTCTCAACTCTTTCTATGGATATGTAATGAGGAAAGGGTATGTGTCATTTCTGGATCAACACTGACGTTGAGGTGAAATTAGACAAGAATTTGTATATTGTACTAAGCCTGATCATTATTTTCCATTGTGTTCTCGTTATGTTACTATATTTATTTTAAACGGGATAATAATAGTTTAAAACAGCAGAACTTCTGGTCTCACTTATTCATAGATACATGTCATTGTCCTTAGGGCACGCTGGTACTCCATGGAGATGGCCGGCATTGTTTGTCATACTGGAGCGAACATAATCACACAGGCCCGAGAACTCATCGAACAAATCGGGTGATTATTTTCATAATGGTTTATTCTTCCTTATATATTTTTTCTGTCTATTGATAACAGGGCATCAATTGATAATTTAATAAATGTACATGAACATCTTGCATTTTATTTTTTGCTAAATTGGCCTGTGTTATGTATGACATCATTTTTCTGCCTTCATAGGAGACCACTTGAGTTGGACACAGATGGTATCTGGTGTG
>JAPMNZ010949122.1:0-13781 GCA_029875035.1 Pomatoschistus microps | reverse complement strand
TGTAGATCCTGGACTCAGTCAGTGAAGATGGTCACAGAGGTGGAGGGAGTGTTGGCGTTCTGTTGTCATCTACAGTTTATTTCCTCTAACACACTACATCCTTTGAGGCTGTTTATGTTGCTGTGTGGCATTGCAAAGTCCTGGTTTAGTTGTGTTTGGTTTAGTCATGCTTTGTCCTTGGTTCGTCTTGCTCTTCGAAAGATCCATTATTTTAAACTGGTCAAGCCCTATCTACCAAAATAATATATCTAGTTGTTTAAATGTTATTTTACCTCACAGCTGGCCTCCCTATCAATATTTGATGTGGAGGGAGGTGACGCTGCAGGAACTCGTCTGTGCACTGTGCTGTGTAAGTGAACTTCTTTGTTTGCCTCTGTCCTCTGAGCGATGGGGCAGATATGAGGAGGGCGGGGTCTGCTCTCATAAATAAAGACAGGTGCATGGACATTTGCATACTGTTTACCCCTTGTGTGGAGGGCTTCTCGACAGAAATCCTCCACAAAAGATGTTGTTCAAAACACCCACCAGTATTATTTATTCTATAAACCCTTTTTAGGATGTATTCATGTCAATTGTGTCTGGCAGAGAAATGTATTCAAACTAATTGCTTGATTATCTATAAAAACAATTGTGGTAGTTGGTGTTGATGCAGATGTCTTACTACTACTGGCAGTTCATTAAACTCCATTATGAATAAATGAAAAGTTAATCATCAACATTGATCAATGCCTATTTGTCTTAAATAATATCTAAAACACTTACAGTATTATATATTCTGAAGACCCTTTCTTTTGATTTAATGAATTATTTTTATTAAGATATCCTTCATTTGTTTATTTCGTGCACATTTCAGTTTTTTTCCTATTATCATCAAAGTAGAAATCGGGATTGTCATTACTACTGGCAATTCATTTAAATTCCTACATTTATGAATAACTAAGCCAACATAACAAAATCTAAACTTGGATCGGGGCACTCCCTCACAGAGATATTTTATGCCCAGGCCTATTCAATTCACACAAACGTTGATTCTCCTGTAACATAACCTGCAAATGTGTTGAATGTCTTCGTTATTGCAGCAGATACTTCATTATAATGTATCGCTGTGATATTATGCCATTGACTCTCATTAACATACACAAATGCATTCACACAAATGACCCCTGGCTATAGGAACTCCCCATTGCCCCGTCTGTCTTGTGCATGTTTCCTCCAGCTGGCACATTACATGCATGTATCCAGACAAAGAGTGCTGCTCGGGGCTGGAGTCGAGAGGTGCGCGCTCAGATCAGGGGTGTGGGGGCCCTCTCCTGTCAGCCTTTGTATCCTAATTGAAGTTTCTCCTGCATCTCAGCCTTCCCGTCTTCTCCTTCCCCCATGCTGTTAGGGGAGGACGAGACGGCGAGAGGAGGGGGCTAAAGGGTTCCATGGGGTGGGTCCGGTTGCCGCTGGCGTGCCGCTCGGCTCTGATTGCTCTGTGTTCTTGTGCACAGAGGCGGGTGTGCGTGAAAAGGCGTGTTTGTTGGACTGGTGAACTCCACAGGAAAGAGCTGTGTGCAAAACAAACTGCTGAGCTCATTAAAAGCACTTAGACCCGCGGAGAAGTGGCAACGCGAGGGGCCTTTTGTGCATTCATTGTGGAAGGCTTGTTTTTATTTTTTTTGGATAATCCCATAGACTTTGTTCACCATATCTCTGCTGTTTTACACCCTCAGCCATAAGGTTGATGTCTTTTATTATTTTTTTTACATATTATTGCACTAATCATTGCTTGGTGCAATTTGATGTTAGCACTACTTTTACCCTCTTTTAAAAGTTTACAAAATGGCCAATAACAATTGTGAACCGCTTTGAGGCTCTAAGTTAGAGTGAAAAGGCGGTATATAAATAAATACTTACTTACTTACATACTTACTAACAATCAAACTTGTGACATCAGTTTGAAACGCACTAGTATGTATGTACTGTTTGATATAGGGCTGTAACTAACAGTTACTTTCATAATCAATGAATTGAACAATTATTCTTTTGATTCGTTGTTTAGAACGTAAATATGATCATTTATATATTTTGACCCAGATAAAGTTGATGTGATGCCACAGGAGGACATTTCAATTGAACAGTTGTTTTACATAAAAAAAGGAGACATTTACGTAAGTCCAGATAAAAAATTAATAGAATTGCTAATCTGTTTGAGTTATAAAATCTCGTCCGAGCAAAGATGATGAGATAGTGCTGATCAGACAGTAGCCGGTTGTTTAAGTTTGTATAAATGTGAAATCCCCAATTGACAAAGATGTGGCGATGGAGTAATTTACTGTAAAGGATCAATACATTTTCTATCTGTACATTTTGCTGTTAAAAATAAATAAATTACTAAAAAAGTTAAAGTATTGTGAAACTTGATTAGTTTCACTTCATCAATTTTATTGTTACAGCCCTAATATTACTTTAAATTTTTACCCCTGCATCTGCTTTTAGGCTCTGAGACAGTACGTGTAGCAGGCTTCAACTATATTGTTTTGTGATCTGTATAGGATCTGGGAATGTCCTTTTTCAAAATCTCAATTGATGTGCAAAAATGCATCTAAACCTGCATGAACAAATTTATTTTGAATATTACCAAGATGTTTGTCCATTTATCACAGTGATTGTTTACAAGAAACTGTTGCCCTCACATTGAGATCTATTGTAAGAACTGGCAGGAGCTTTTCGCTAAAAAAAACGACTGGAGCAATTGTCTAGATAGAAGCATTATGTATTCGTTATTCCATAAATTAAATAAAGTGGTCTGCAGATCTGGCAGCTAATTGACATTTGACACAAGTCTTTCTGGCACTGGCTCTGTGAATTCCTCCGTCTGAAAGTGAGCGGGCGAGCGAGAGGAGGAGAGAGAGAGAGGGGTGGGTGGATGGAGGGAGGGCTTTTCTTTTCCCTTAGCAACGGCCGCCGCTGCTCGTCTCCAGCCTGTTGTTTTCGCTCACGCGCACCACGCCACATCACGCTCTCCTCCAGCGCTCGCTCTGTCGGACCCCTGGCTTTGACATTCTGCATTTCACCTCTTCCTGCGAGATGACGAGCGCTTACCGAGGATAGAAGGTGGATTACCAGACGTTGCCATACAGCAGAAGAGTAACGCGAGGTGGAAGGAGATAGCACTTGAGAGACAGAGGATGGAACCGCTCAGTGCTCGTGGCCTGCCTCGACTCTCCTGGATTGACACACTTTATAGCAGTATGTATCTTACTATCTGTGCTTGCTTGTGATTTACTTTTTCAGTCTGTATGCGTGTCCATGATAAGACCCCCCCACCACCACCACCACCACCAGCAGCTGCGCCCGTAGTGCGCTTGTAGTGCAGGAGAGCAGGGGATAAACTGGGGGAAGCCTGCAGAAATGTAGAGCAGAGATTGTGACTCATACTTCCAGAGCTGGAGGTAGAACTTCATGTTCCATCCTATTGAGGACACACGCTGCCTGATGTTGAATTTTTAATCATTCTGTATATTGTGGTTCTTGCATGTACGAATACAGAGGTTTTTAGGGAGTTTTCAGTCATCAGAGTTGAAAATATCTTCTTATTTTTTGGTAGAAATCAATCATGTCAAGTTTATTATAATGCCACCAAAACTGCACATGACTATAGTTTTCATAGATTTTTCTTCTTGTTTTTAATTAAATGTAAATAAACACATCCTCCTATTTATACAATAGTACATTGGAGTAATTCATTTTCATGCTATCATAAAGCTTAAATTCAATACGTTATGTTTATTTGGCAACATAGACTGAATTAATGTTGCCTGTGGTCTGTGGACTTGACTTCATTGACTTTGTGGCCGCTTGCCGTGTGTCTGTTGATGTTTTAGGACATGGCAGCCCTTTTGGGATCTTTGGTCTGGTCAATATAAACTTATTATCATCAAAAAGTAAACACAGTGGAAAGATTTATCAAGAAATGCAGATCATCAATATATTAATAATTTTGTATAATAAAAAAAAAATGTTCTGAGTTCAAATAAATACATAAAGGCACTGCAATATTTCCCCTATAATGAAACAAAAATACTATAGTCATAGAAACCAGCAGAAATGACAACCACACAAAACAAGACTTGCTCTGGCTTGCTCTAGATCTCTGGCTTTTTAATATTTACTTTATACAGTACGCTTACAGTATGTTGGGTTACTTGAGCAATGAATCACTGTGACATAACAAAACTGTGCTTATTTTGAAGACCATTTCCCTCCATGCATTAGACTCAGACAAACTTAGTCAGCACATCTTTGTTGATCATCAGGGAGCATTGCCTTGGCCGGTGTAGTATTTAATGCGGCTATATTTGGGCTTGTTGTTAACGGAATGCATTATCATACATCACAAAGCTCTTTTACACATTAGACGTATGAATGCTTTTATAAGAGCTCATGATTAACAATGAAAGTGACTATGGAAGAGATCCGCCACTTTTGATATCCTCTCCTTGATGTATAGATCTGAAATGCCAGCGCTCCTTTGTTCACCTGTCATATTGGTCTTTTCAAGAGGCCATATTGAATACCATGACCTCTTCCATCGCCTCCTGGGAAATAAAATGACACCAGCACCTTTTGTTAACTTCAAAAAGCCCCACTGTTATTGTAAAGTGCCTCAGCATTGACCCTAGAAACCATCATTTGTGACCAAGTAGTGGTGATGGTGGTGATTCATGGCATGTTGATACTATTGTGTAACTGTTGTATTCGTCTGGAGCATGTGAGCCGACTGTAATTGCATCCTGTTTGTGGATGGACGATTCAGCAGTGACCACAAGTTCTGAACTCCAGAAGCAGTAGTAAAGAGTTCATGTTAAGAAGTTAACCTGAACTTGTGATCTGTGTTTTTGTTATGATTTGTAAATGAGGTTTTGTTATGTTTTAGGGAGCAGGTTTGTGAATTAGCTATTAACTATTTGGCCTATGAACATGGCATTGGTTATTTGTAACGATACATCTTGTTCTCTCCCTATCAAATAAACATTTACTAAATAACCCATCACTTCATTCCCTATCATTATACAATTGTCACCTTAATCCTACCACTTTACACCTTGTCATTTTGTAACTCTGGACCCTTGATATCACTTGATCTACTGGGAAATAGCTCTATCTTTGAAATTACATTCATAATTTTGTATGCAGGTGCCTCATTATATTTCTATTTTATCATTTGTTATTGCCCTATATGATAAAGTATTCCTAGTCTGTGAAGTTCTTGTTCGCTGACAGTGGCATTGGCAATAAAATATTCTCATTCTGATGCTGATATTTGACTTTATATTTGACAGGGAGGTGGCACTTACCCATCAAAGTCACACACAAGCACGTACACACACACACACACACATCAAATGATGTTTTATAATCTGGATTACTGTGCGCATGGGTTGAATTTTGAGTCTCTGAGAGCATAAATCACATTACAGCAGTAGGTCTGCTGGAAAACTGCAGTGTTAGATAAAATTAGATAAATATGAGAGGATTTGGGATCTTGCACTTTTTTACTTTTTCTTTAATCATTCCGTTTCAGGAGTTGTACTTTATGGCAATGTGCAATAAGATTTTTATACTGCTCTCAAGTGCGTAGCTTGACAACAAAGGCAAGTACAGCCTTTGTGAAAACATTCCCTCTCACATTTGAGCCTTCTTGCTCTTGCTGTTTCTCTCTTGCTTCCTAGTCCCAGATCTGTCTTTAAGTGTGTAATGTTGGCTGTTAGCCGGCTGTCACATGGACCTCTTCAGTTAATAGTCTGGGAAGATTCTGTTTTTTTTTCTCAAGGAACATTATTCAGTCCAGGTTGTCTTATTTCTCACCCTCCACAACCTTTTTCATTGACTTTCTTTGCTTGAGGCTGCCAAGAGATCAGACATCTCGACACATTAAGCTGTAAAGTCCAGCACTATTGGACCTGGTGAAGTTTTGAAACACATTTACAATACACAGACTGGTCTAAACAATAAAGAAACGGCTGTATACTTTTGATTCCTTACCTTTATTTCTTTCCTCTTGAGTTACTTTATACCGGTCTTTCTGAATTCAAACAAAAGTAACTAGCCAAGAATGTCATATTAACACTCAAACGATCTCTTCCAGTGCTGTATCTTAAGGTGTTGTCAGAACATAATCAGATTGTGGAACCAATGTATCCATGGGTGTATTGGAATTAACTAGAGAATTGTCTAATTTAATTTGAAACATGATATCCTGCCCTGAACAAGCCTTTCCATTATACTGATCAATAACCTTGTCTTCCTGTGCGTCACTATAGAAACGGACGTTAAAAAGACTACTCACATGCTCTGAGAGTAGCGTGAGCGCCTGAGTCAGCTGAAAGCACAGTTGTTATGTAATCTGCTGCTTCTAACATGCCTGGCTCTTCCTACTGTGTCACTCGCAACTTTTCCCATTTGGATAGAGAGATCCACACTTGAATAACGAGTGCTGTGTTGCAGATAAACTGTTCTGCTATGTATTGGATTAGTATTATAACTAATGTGCAGCAAATTAATAGATAATCTCATAGTCAACATCTTTGCACTTGGGACCTGCCTTTTTGTCTTGCACCAGAACATTTTTATTATATGTAATTTCACTTGGTTAAGTGTCTAAACTGTATAGAATAAGATGGATTGGCTCTCAGCACTTGGAGTAAACAGTTCACTTTAGCTGGGGTAATCCTCACTCTCCACTTGGGTTCATCTTGTGACATCTGTATAAATAATAAATGTGGCCTTTTGTTTAACTGTGTGTGTGTATGTTGTTGTTTTTGTTGTGAGGAGGCCAGGGCTTTGTATCTGCAGGATGTTACACTTTTGTTTACAATCTCTCAAGAATGCAACCTTCAGAAATATGGCCAAAATGAATTTTTCTCTTAACAAGTACAAATGTTTTGCCATTTCTAAGCAAAACCTGAATCTGGTTTGACTATGGCACAGTGGTTTAGTGGGTAGTGCTCACAGCAAGAAGGTTGGAGGTTCTATTCCTGTTTTGGCCCAGGCCTTTCTGTGTGGAGGATTGCATGTTTCTTCTTGTGTCTGGGTGGGTTTACTCCAGGCATGCTGGTTTCTCCCACCATCTAAAACGGGTGGCACCAGGTTGCCCTAGTGGCATTAAAGGTCTAAAGCAGTGGGCACATTTCCTACATGAACAATAAAGTTATACCTAACATAATGGCTATTGTTATCAGGTATTGAACAATGGCAAAAGCCGTCTGTTATAACTGAAACTAACAAAACATTGATGTGTGTTTTCTGCATGTAAATGTGGTCGATGTAGATTATGATACAGAACATTATTTCCCTTGACATTTTTGGCCATGCATACATAATGTGTAATGCAGCCATCATCACTGTTTTGCATAGAAATGATGAAATTATGAATGGATGTTGGGTGCCATAGTCAATTTGTAACAGATACCAATCTCTACACTACAATCCACTACAGCTTAGTGGGGAAACCTCAAAGAACTGCAATTACTCAGTGCATGAAACGTCTGTTCACGTGGGCACCGTAAGGTGCCTTTGTTGTGCTGGATGTTAGAGGGCGTGTCACATGTCTGAGTGGCCCCATTTAGGTCCACGTCAGAGATGTTACGAAAGATTGTCCTCATAGGCCCCAGTTATAGTCAACATCTTCTACATCTACCACCCATGGCCCCTTTCCCCACAGCCAATGAGATCGCAGTAACCTCATCGCCCCGGCCAATGGCGCTCCTGGCGTGTTTACATGCTCCCGGAAGGCTGCGATTAAGCATTCAGGTTAGTCGAGCGGAAGAGCGAAAGGAAAGAAAGGATAGGTTGAGTGAGAGGGGGAGACATGAGGAAGAAAACCATAATGAACCAAAGGGGCTGATGGATGCACTTGAAAAGTCACTTGTCATTTGGACACATTTAGGTGAACTTACAACTGGATTTATGTACAGTCTGTCACCAAATCACTACTCTTTGATAAAAATATGATTTGCCTTAATATTAAATCCTGCACCTGTTTTATGAATGAGTCTTGTATGTTAATGTTTATGGGCATCTTGTGTGTCCATTAAAGATTTATGGCACCAGTAAGTGTTGCCTTTCTCCGAGGAGATTCTTTTTTCGACGGGGTCAAGGCGTGCTCTTGTTATTTCAAGTCCAAGATGGATGAGGTGACAAAAGAGGAGTCATTCTGCTCCTAGTAGTTTGTAAAAACAGAGGGATTGAAATGTTGTGGATATTTGTCATAGTTCTCAACGCTCCAAGAGATATGAAGCTCTTCACATTCGGTGTCCTGCAACAAACTGCTAATTAACAGAATAAAAAAATGTTCTGTCAATTATTGGGGTGAGCTCAATAGTTCAAGTTAACAATTTTACAATTTACATGATGTAAAAACACCTCAATTATTAATTTCATTTGCAAATATTGAGAGAACATCCAAGACATTTATGGACATCTGTTAAATTGTATGGATATTGGTCATCCATTTATCCACCTTTCAGCTTCAGTCGCCACATTTATCACCGAGGTACCCACGGGTCGCCCAACAACGTCTTAGTACTAATGTAATGTTACTAACTCTAAAAACTGGAGTCTTGAACCTTATGTCTGAGGCTAAGGCCACAGCATTAAATCAGTGTCCACTTTATATTCCCCTCTTAAGTGTGACCTTTAGTAGATGAACTTGCAATCAAGATTCTGATATGTGAAGGTCCAGTGGTGTTTGTGTTCCATGGCCTTGTAGCCGGTAGAGTTTATCAGCCGTATCTGCTGTTTCCCTTTCCTCACGCTTATCTCTCCCGTGGCTCTTTACAATGTCTCCACCGATCGAAAAATCTGAAAATAAACATTAGCTTGATAGGCTGCAAGGTCTGGCAAAGGATTTATCCCTCCAAGTGTCAAGAAGCAAGGACAGACTAGAGGACTCTGTGGCTATATTTGAATTTTGTCAAGCTGCTTAAGCAGTGGCGATCAGGAAATGTGGATCATAAAGTTTGAATCAATGTCAGAGTTAGTATAGTTTTGTCAAGAGCAAGGAAAAGGTTAACTGAATGAGGCACTATGTTTCCACTTTGACGTAACAGAATATGAACATTCTGAGATTTATGTTGTTTTAGATTCACAATGTCAATGAGATTTCCACGTTCAAATTACAGTAAATACATTTCTGTGATTTTCGTTTTCAAATTCTGAATTGTGCTTTGGTGTTCTTTTAAGGAGGGGATTTTTTTTATTTGTTTTGTTGCCAACTTGTAATACTTTATTACATCATGACCTATATCAGAACACAGCTCAGATTTTACATATCAAAATCCTTGCCTCTCATGTGCCTGCAAGTGTAGGGGAGGTGATCTGACTGTGGAGACCAGTGCTCGCAGGCTCCCCTCAGGGCCGTCATCAACCACTTGAATTTTAATATCTTCGCTCATCTGGTCTCGTCTGTTTCTCTTTACGCTTTGATACACTTTCCATAAGTGCATGACTAATCACCTCGTACAGTTGCCATGTTCTGTGTGCAGAATTTAGTGACTAGAAGTAGGTTTACGATGGAGCATTAGAGTTGCATTCTTAATTTCTTTCCACTGCTGTTTGGGTGATGTCCATTGTCCAAACCGCATATGAACCTGAACATTCTATGGAATATTTCACTTGGATTAAGACCAAAATTCAATGATACTGAAATAAATTGAATTGATAATATCCTTGTCTTGTCCTAATATGTAGGTCCCTAACCAGTTTGGGATTTAAAGCGGCTAATTATTATGAGGTATGTGACTGGTTGCCATAGTAACACTGGTTGGTTTGGTGTTTGGAGGATTGAGGAGAGCCGTGGGGGTTCCTTATCTGCTGTTGGGCTTCAGGCGTATGGCACATGAAGATATGCAGCTGCTCGAGCGTTGGTATTCTGTAGAGCTGAAGAATTGTCTTTTATGTCGCGCTCTGGTCCAGCCATGTGCAACCCATCAACACACACTTTTGGATGTCCTGAATAAAGAAAAGCTCAGACTCAAATTTGAAAAAGTCAGCTTAACATTGCTCAATCATTTGACACAGCAGCCGATGCAATATTCACAATTTCTTTTGCTTTAGGTAGCAATGTTTAACTACTGTTTAACTATTATTTATGTTGGTCATCCAGCTCTCTATGGACTAATGGCTCCCATGTGTTTTGATATTTTTGCACGTCCGTGTTTGAACTGTTTGATTCTCTGATCTGTAGTGGACGAATTGACAACTGTAAAATCCTCCGAGACGGCCGCTGTTTTAATCTAATTCCATTGTATTATATAACAATATCAAACACATTGTTATATTATTGTTTTTTCTTCCGAAGCCCACACAAATGTCTAGCATTGATACTTATTTTCTTGTCATAAAATTTTCAAAATGCACACTTTCTGAGATGACTTGTTCTTATTTAATATGATGTAAGGCCACATATGTCCTGCTTAATTTGCTGATCAACAGTGTGTTTGTCTATATAAACAGAATATACTGTATTTGTAAAGAAAAGCGCACACTAGTGCCCTAATGCAAACCGTTTACTTACATTACATATGACCTCAGGGTCTGCAAAATCGCATTTGTGGCATTCAATGTAGAATTGGAATTATTTAGATTACTGTGGGCTGTCCATCAAATCCTGTGTAAATCCTTCCTCTATTTCCAAACTTGTGAGAGTCCTACTGCGGTGACCTTTAAAGTGTGCTCAGTTGGCGTCAGATCCCGCAGCTTACAAGAATATTAGCATTTCGATCAAGGCTGAAGCTGGAAACGGCCGACAAAGGCCAGGACTGTACACGCCGGCTACAACGCTACTCTGAACCTCAGTATTTTTTAGCAATTAGCATTATTCTGTATGGTCTGGGGGTAATGTGGGATCAGACAGCAGGTTGCGTTTTAGTGAGACACAGACATGTAGAACCTTTGCAGAAAGGACATTTCAGATAAAATACAAGAGATAATATGAGTGATATTAACAATAATAAGTATCTTTTATGTGTCATTTTTATGATGTGTGTTTTCTGATAATCCATCCCCAATAACCCACACATACACATCCATATATAATTACAGGTACATCACATCAATAGACTAAAATATATAGATATTTTTACTGCCAATTTAAATCGATTTTATATAACGGTAAACGTTTCATCAGTTAAACTCTTTACTTCATTAAGCATTGCATCCCCACAGTCTGGATTACGTCAGCCCCAGTCTGGTCTGTGAGCATCTGCCTCCTGAGAAGCAGGTGGAAGTGTGTCCGTATCGATCGTCTCTGAGCTGCATTGATCACAGCTCTCGCAGCCTCAGGAGAGCGCTGCACTCAGGGGAACAGTCTTCTAGCACATCCAGATTCAGATCAGACATTTGACCAAATTCTTAACAAGATTGAACTGATATGTGTTTGACAATTTAAAAGCAATGAATGTGAATGTATTGACATTTCAGAGCGTTTGTGGATGTGCTTGACTTTTATTGGTTGGTGGCAGGGTGAACGTGGAAGTTTTTTACGTTTTGTTCAAATGTTGTACTGTCGGCACTAATAGAGAATTTTAAAAAGGAATAAAAACAATGTATTCAAGATTTAAAGACTTGTTTCATATTTACCCAAAAGGCGAATACCATATCTGCCGTTGTCATCACTTCATATTCAGTTTTCAAAAGTGGGACTTTTTTGCAAAAAAACCCTCAAAACTAAAATATCACATTTTGTGTAACATTGTATACTTAATTATTTGAGCAAGTTATTACTTGATTTGTTGTTTTGCCATTTTTCTTTTATGTACACAATTAAAAAAAACAAAACAACAACTGTATTTTAAAGTATATTGTTTCTGCTTTTCCTGTGAAGCTCTTTGTCTGTGAAAGGTATTGCATAAATAAAGCTCTTTACTTACTCACTTTTGGCGCACTGCTGTGAGTGATAGGCTTCAGGCAAACCTCCTCCTGCTTGTTTCCATGGAGTCATGCAGGTTGCGTTCCAAATGTTTGTGGTCATCCTGATTTGCTGCGTGCTGACTCATGAAGTGTGTGACCCTGCAAACCACCAAACCCCTTGTCCTTATTGTCCCCAGTGTAGTCTGCCATGTCAGAGCTGCCCACACACTTTATGTGAACAAAGAGAATCTCCCTCCTGTGCTGTAAAGATAGAGCCGCATAATAAAGGCCATAATTTCCCCTGAGTCGGTGTCAGATTGATGATACAGTTTGGGAAAACGGCGTGCACACTGGTACAATGCACACTGGTACAATGCACACCTTCACGGTGACGAGCAGGTGATGTAGAGGCTGTCGCACACCTCTGTGGGATGATAAGACCACAAGTGACAGAACCTGACTTTGATTGATTTGTGGTGGACATAAACACTGCAACTTACATTGTGGTGGGTTAGGAAATAGCTGAATGATACTGCAGTGCTGTACTTCAGATAAAACAAACTGTTGGCACCGTTTATGGAATATAATCACATCTGTATTAGATCCTTCAAATTTGATTTGCATATGTAGGCCAAACATTTTGGAAGGTGATTGAAGTGACATGCTACGTGCGGTCAGTTCTCTCTCCTCCTCTTTAGCGCCATGATAGGTGTCATTTTAGTGCAAATTAAAAAAATTGATCTAGAGAACCTACACAAGTTTTTCACTGAATTCACAAACTACTGCAGCAACTTGCCGTTTCCAACAGATATGGCAATCCATCAGAAGTTTCATTCATCCAACCATTTTCTTTATCCTCTCTCCATGCAAACTTCTCCATGATAAATAACATTGGGTTCAAGGGGAACCCCAAAGCGTTCCCTTGCCAGCTGCGGGACGAGTCCTTCCAGCGTGTCCTCCTCCTGTGTGACTGAGCTCCTCTAAATCCTCAAACCCTCTGGGCGTGTCTGTCTCTCCTCCTGGGAGCCACACGTAAACGAGAGGGAGGCCTCATCCCCATTCAAACTTCAGTGTGTTTGGCTCTTTATGGCAGTGGAAAGAATGTCATCAGTCTTGTATATCACATCTGTGTAAAAGTCAGTCACTTCAACTCACTCTCCATGGTGTTAACAGAAATTAAGATGAAACTGAGATGTTTTTGATCTATATGTAGTCCATTTTACACAACCAGTGGGTTTGCGGACTGCGGGAGTGACCATCCATTTTTATTCCGACTTCAACAATCTTGTCCTTTTAGACATTACCCAAAGCGCATGACCGTTGATGAGAGTGAGACCGCATTGTGACATTGTGTAAATCTTGTAAAATAGCTTTGCCTTTCGACGTCCCGCTTCACCACACACACACACACAACACTGATCAGTCTGTAAATCTCACGCACCATCCTTTTCACGCAGGGGTTTTATTGGACCCTATACCTGATCTATTTCTGTCTGTCTCTGGGTTAGTTCTATTGTCTATTGTTCATACACTTTGCGCGCTTCTCCTTTGGGGAATACTTTCTTTCCTATTGAAAAATTGCGCACACACATTATCGCTGAGTCATGTCTCAGGAGGTCAGTGTTAGTTGTATGTGCTGAGTCGCTGCTGTCACTGACATTTAGTAGACACTCTCTGAATTCTGTCACTACTGCTACATCATTTATAAGCACAGGTTCAAAGGTGACAATATACCATTATTCATAAGTGCAGCTGACATTTGTACTGTCTCCTGCTTTATGAGTCTGGTGTTTTCATTTGTGAGTGAAGGAGGCGTGGTGTCTTTGCTCCCAGTGAACAGGAACAACAGGAGAGTTTGATGTGTCACAATCACGGAACACACAAAT
>JAPMNZ010949104.1:0-11873 GCA_029875035.1 Pomatoschistus microps | reverse complement strand
ATCTTAGATTGGAGTGAGGTCGCCAGTGCTGGAGGCGCATGCCAGAACTATTGCACATGTTTTTAGTGGTAGGGGAAACCGGAGTACCCAGAGGAAACCTACGCAGATACAGGGAGAACATGCAAACTCCACTCAGAAAGGCCCTTGTCCGACCGGGATTCGAACCCAGGACCTTCTTGTTGAGAGGCGAGAGTGTTATCAGCAACTGTGCCGCAATTTTATTGAATTGTATTGATTTTATTGAATCCTAAGGGAAAATAGACAATAATTTAACTAATATTTAAGAAATATATTGAAGACTTGAAGACATGTTTATATTTAACAGTTTCACTAATGACATACTGGGTTCTAATTTAAGAATGCATTAAATGCTTTGGTGGTTTTCATGAGAAAAAGGTCTTTAGAATAAAATAAATATACTCTAGTGCTGCTCAATGCTTCAAGTTCATAGTTCGAGAATGACGGTAATCATAATGATATATTATATCAGGGACCATAAAATATGTGCTAGTAAACCTGGATTATAATGTACCACTTATGCTGAGAGTAAATATTCAGAGGACAAATCTGCAGGGCTTCAGCTCAACAACGAGTCCAGCAATTATATATCAAGACATCAATGCAAACCATCTGAGAAAAAATAAATAAAAACAATGTAATTTGGTTCCTTTTCCGTCGAAGTCGAATTGGCTGCACATGAGTCATACCCCTTTATTTCCTGACTGATCTGATTACAGTGACTTTTGAGCGAGTTGTAAATTTGATGTTTTTTTCTTTTCAGGGTTTGGAGCCTGTCCTGGAAAATGCACGTAGTCTTTTGGGAGCATTGGACTTCAGAACAGGGAGCGATCTTTTCTCTAAATTCTTGCGTCTCCATCGGCCAAACATGCTTACAGTCAAGTGCATCCACAGTAAGCCTGTTCTAAGCCAATGGGGATTCCTATAGCAGTATATATAAACGGACCTTATAGTTTTCCAAGAGTGAGTAAACCAGGATGTGTTTTTGTATTTAAGTCAGTAATCTGGTGGGTTGGATCCAGGAAAGATGCCATCCTGAGACAGATTATATGGTGCTAACAGGATCGCCATGGGTGGATGAGAGCAGGGAGAAAAACAATAAAGCAAGGGGACCGGCCATCGATCGCGCTCCAGCACCGCCGTGTTTTTCCACTGAGAAAATCTGTGGATGGGCGTCAGTCACCGGCACATACTCACACTGAGAAAACAGCTTTAATCTGGAAAGGTTCACACTAAAACAAATGTGGAACTGAGGATTGGATGTGAGGATGATTGCACAGGTATTTTTTTATGAATTACTTTTGACTCAAGTGATTCTGAAATGAATACATGTATTACTCTGACTTCGAACATTTCATTTAATTATGCAACCAAGGGGTAGGTGTTTAAGTATTCCTTTCCTAAGTTTTTCTTACCATATTCTGCCTACTCCTTTTGAGCTCCATATTTTTTGAGTCTTTGCACCTATGTTAACATTGTCTTTTTTGTTGTATCAACTGTATGAACTGCTCTGAGCTCAACTGAATTTATTCATATGTTTGAAACCTTGTCTCTCTTTTTGTTGGTTTGAACAAGTGATCCGGCTCTATTCATCAGTGTTGTGCCAGTGAGGAATAGAGCACAACAGCTGTAGAGTTCACAGCTTTTTCTGAACTAGGTCAAGTTCAGTTCTTACATGCTCAAAGTGAACAGTACATGTTCAAAGTTCACAATTTGAATTCTGAACTTGTCCAAAATTCAGTTCATTTTACTTTTTTCGTGAGACATTCACATTTATTTCTAGCTCATAGTGTGAAATACTTTTTTTCACACTATGAGCTAGAAATCACTATACGTTCTTTAAAGCTGCTCATTGTAGACATTTGCTCATGACACTGCAATTGTGGGTTTCTTACCAGGTGGTGAAACTTGCAGCAGTACAGACGAGGTAGACCAGTTCTATACTTAGTGCAATGAAATCTACACATATATATATTTATATATTATATCCTCTACACCGCACAGGAAAGCCTTTTGACTCCAAAACAAGATTAACATGGTTTTCAAAGGGAGCAAAACTGAGTTGTCCCATCTCTGCTCATAAGTACTACAAACTGAACGAGTAATGTGCTGCAATACGTGTGTCTATACTTTATGTCAAATGTAAACGGCCCTGTGTCGCTAACTTACTCTTTGTTTTCATCACGACTCGGGCACATGTGAGTTCAACAACCAAAGAAAAGCACTAGCATACAGCGCCGGCTCAACACGGAGTCGGGGTGCGGTCACAATTTTTGGTGGAAAAAGTGCGTAAGATTCTCATGATATGCACATTATTACATTGCCATCTTCTGAGGGGGGACACTGGGCCTGAGTGGTTAGCACTCTCGCTTCTCAGCAAGAAGGTCCTGGGTTCGAATCCCGGTCGGAACAGGGCCTTTCTGAGTGGAGTTCGCATGTTCTCCCCATGTCTGCGTAGGTTTCCTCCGGGTGCTCCGGTTTCCCCTACCACTGAAAACATGCACAATAGATATGAATGTAAATGAGAGAGTGAATGGATGGTGTTGATTGGAGCTGAAGCGCCAGTGTGTTCGGCGACTCGCTTCTGTCATCACCGTGTGTGGAATGATTGGAACAATATCTGAACTCTGAACATTGTAAAGCGCTTTGGGTGATCTTGGTCAGTAAAATGTGCTATATAAATAAACATTACTTACTTACTTACTTACTTACTTACTGGGGGTGGCAAGGGTATTTTTAGAGGTGGCAGTGGCCACCCTGGTTACCCCTCTGGCCTCCGCCAGACTCTGGTGATACATGATCTAAGCGGCACCGGTGAGAATACAGGAGGAAAGGACTTTCTCTCTTTGCGTTTCCAAAGAGAAAACAGATGTCACTAGGTTTTAATGGAAAACAAATTCCAACGTTCATTTACAGTGATGTCTGCCGTTCATGACACATAATAACTTATTCACGTTCAAGTTCTTTATTAAAAAAAATGTTGCTTTCAGTTCAACATTCACGAAGAAATGAGTTTGTTCAATGAACACGTTCTTTTGAACTCGTTCGCGCACAACATTCATTTTACAAGTTCAATATGAACTCAGGGAGAGCGGCATCGTAGTGCATAAAACAGACAAACTTAGATGGTTAGACTCCTTGTTTACATGTGCCAAAGAATATAACGTTTATTCGATTAACATAATATACATTTAAGTACACACACACACACACACACACACACACACACATAGATACATATATCTATATATCTCTCCCTTATAATTGCACTTCTGGAGTATACACTACAAAACATACGAATCAAAGGTTAATAAGGGCCTGCTCTTAAAAAGCCTGTGATCCTGAGCTCCTCCAGCTGCAGTTCCATCGACAGGCGCCATAGCTCTGGAAAGATGGGAAATAAAGCATTTAAAAGGTGTTTTTGGAATTGTCTCTATACAGGAGTTGCACAACAATCTTTGTACTGTATGTAAGGGAAGCATTGTGTATATTCTTCTTTGGCCTTGCAACACATAGTTCAGCCACAGCCATCGGCAAAACGCATTGAAGTACGTATGCCGCCCACAGTAAATGCTAAAGCTGGGGTACCTTGTTTACACACCACAACCATTGAGCTATGCATTAAACTCTATTTTAGTAGTTCCTCGCTTTAGAATTGTTTGCTTCTACCACATTTTTTTTTTTTTTTGGCTTCAAAACCTAGTGCTACTTTTTCAGACAAAAAAGGGGAAAAATGGCTCAGCCAATCAGATCCAAGCTGTGTCAAATAATGACTGATGAGGCTCTTACTTAGAAGACTTAAGATGAGATGAAGACAGCATGTTGTGGTATGATTTGTTTAAAACTTTTACAGAACTCTTTTCGTTGGAACAAAACAAATGCTATTATTTATGAGGAATAAAGTACTCCAGCTTTAACCCATGGTCTGACTAAAATGTACCTGGTATACTGTATATGTTGTTACTTACATAAATTATACCATACAATCTGTATATTTTCCCCCAAGTAAAAGTTCAGACCTTCATTTGAGGACAGTCATTTAGAGAAGACACTTTTGCACTAAGCGCTTGTATGTACGGATACAAATCCCACACCCACATCTTTTACATAAATATATTCTTCATATTCAAAACTGCAGCTTAAGCAACTGCTCGCTTTACTGTTCTTTGTATAAACATGTCACCCTTAATGGATTAAGAAAAATATTGCTGCTGAATAATCCTAAGCACTTCTACCACCAGGAGGAACATAAGATATGCTGTTACAGAGATAGAGACATGTCTCTATGACAACCAGGACTTGGAATCACTGTCCAGGATGGTTTAGGTGAAACTATGATATATGACAGACTCAGTACAAGCAAAGTGAGACGTATCTTGCCTTTACAGCTTGTTAAAATGTCAAACAAAACATTTGAAAATTGACTGTACGCCATGATTTTGATGATTGTGGCTCACAGTTTAACAATCAAAGGCTTGGCATTGTGTTTAATGAGTGTGTATCATATATTGGTTTCTCATTTTAATTGAAAGGAAGAAATAAAATATATTTTGAGGGACATTCTAGTATAACATGACAGTAACCGTTCAAAGGACTATTGCAGTCTTCCAGTCCACCTCCTGCCCCTCAGCTCTGTGTCCGCTGCAGCTGTATTTTATGGTGTATGCACGGCTTTTGACAGCTGAAGCAGCGACCAAAAGGTTACTTGCTCTTCAGCTTTCATGAGTTCAGGTGGTTATAAAAGTGAGTAAAGTCTACAGACAAAAAAAGTGTTGCATATGTCATGTTGTTTGTAATGAGGGTGTATCATATATTTGTTTCCCCTTTGAATTGAAATAGAGAAATAAAATAACTGTCTAATTCCCTTCAAAAGTTAGAATGAGGGGTTTGGGAACCACTCTAATTCACATCACATTTTGTATCATGACTTGCAAAGTTTAAATCTCACTGGAGAGAAACTTTATTTACAATGTACAATCTTTAGACGTCGCTGTCAGAGCTTAGGTGATGCCTTCTTCAGGATCTGGCACCGGGCCCAGGTTGACTGTGCAGTTAGCCTCCCTCTCAGCTTTCACAGCAGGAGTGCCGGGATCATGTGGAGATCAAACACCACCTGACATGTCGGTGGAAGAATACCTACACTATTTCAGCTTCTGCCCACTTAAGCTCTGCCTCACGGTGGAATAGCAGTTGGCATCATGCACTCAGACAAACAGCAGCATGGGGAGGTATATAAGGGACACGATCTAAATGTCAACCGAAAATCTGCTCAAATTCTCTGCGAAGAAAGAGTAGCTAACACATGTTGGCTTCTCTACTCACTCATGGTGGATAATGAATGTGCTTGGCTTCCTTGTTTGGATTGCTGTGCTACCACTTCAATAATAATAATAATGCATTGGTTGGCGTTTTTTTGGACACTCAAAGACGCTTCACATGTCATTATTCATTCACTGATAAACTACTACTCTAGCCACAGCTGCCCTGGGGCACACTGACAGAACCGAGGCAACCAGTATGTGCCATCGGCCCCTCGGACCACCACCGACCGTTTACACACACACCAGACTCATTCTTCAGTCCTGCATCACACAGTCTCAGTCCTCGTTCTACAACCTGAGCTCCGGATCTATAGCCTGTCCGTTTGTGGAAGCAGATCCCTCTCTCAATATGTGCCTGTTCAAAGTTTGTCACGTTATTCTTCACAGGGTTGTTCCATGCAGATGCAGGAAGGTTTTGAATTTGTTTTGAACCTCCACTTCTATTAATGTTCCGTGTGTTCACTGTTGACCATAGCATTCAACAGGAAAAACTGGGATGATGCGTTCACGGCTGTAGGACACGCAGGTTATGGTGTTATAAATATGTTAACTTTTTTAATAACTTGCTGTCAATCAACAGACATTATTATTAATAAATAATATATATATATATATATATATGCATATAATAACATTAAACAAATCATGAAAAATAATTATTATATAATTATTTTCAGCCCGAGCCCGGCACGCGAAACTCTAGTTAGAACTCTTGCGTCTCAGCAAAGTCCTGGATTCAACTCCCGGGCAGCAGGATGCCTTTCTGAGTGGCCCAAGAGAGGGATTATTAACTCTCATTGGGACTGACTTTAAACAAAGGTTGAAAAATAAGTATTTCAAATGAGGTGATTTTCCTCTTAAATAAATGAGCATGTCTGAGAAGGTGTAATTCTGCAAGTGATAATGAAATATATTTAGTAACATTGTGCCTTTGAGCAGTGCCACAGTGGTGTATTTATGTAAATGTTATATTGGGGCTGTGAGTGTTTCGGAGTCTCTTATCTGTCCTTACTATACACGTAATCAAAACACAAAAATTAGCTGTTTTTGGGGATGAGTAAATGTCCCAAATTGCAAATGTTCCCCTGTTAAAGGAGAAATTAAGTATATCAATTGGTATAATTTTACTAAGCTCTTCGCTCCAAATGAAAAAGGTGGAAAAAGGATTTGCTTTGGTAACAAACACATGAGTTGTATTGTGTTAATATTAGTACTGCTGTTATTCATCCCTTGATTTTTTAGTTTTCTAGAATAGTTGATATGCTCAATCAAATCCAACTCATTATCCACCGTATTCCAGTCGTCACCATCCACCCATGTTTTATCAGTGCATGAAGCTTGTTTACAACTTCTGTTCCTTCTGTTTCTCTAAAGTTAGATTTCTCTCATTTCTCTCAAGAGATTGCCAACTCCCTGAAGACTCCTTCCTCTTTATCCTGAGTTCAAGACCAAATAAAAATACACCAACTCAATGAATCGGTTGATGTTGATAGGATGCTCAAGCAACGGTTATATTTGAAGAATTTCATTTCATAAGCAATCAAACTTCCCCACATCACAGAGCCACGGGCAAAGTCTGCGGACTCTTTTTGTATCCCCTTCGTATTGGCATCGCTTGCTTATCGGCAAATTGCATAAACAAGTTGTCTGTCAACTCAGCAGTCATTGCTAATTAGATTCTCTCTGGCTTCATTTAGTGTGTAGGGCAGTTTATGACCGGTAACATTTAAATTCTAATCAGTGCGGCAATGGGTCGGTACCCTTCATGTGTACCACGTTGGCTTTTTCCCAAGTTTGTGAATCACTGGCAACTCTGAAGAATGTTGTCGTCAGAGTGGCCAGTGCCTTCTAGTCAATATTGTAATGGAAGTGCTTTGATTATGATAAGACATTGAAAAGAATGGCATTTAATCACTTCTAGTTGGATTTATTTATTTATTTACCATAAATAAAATGTGCTCTAAGATCTGACTTGTAACTTGGCCTCACCTTGGTGGTGATGCATAACCATGGATCTATGATAATAACTGGATAGGGTAATTACTAGCTTAAAGCTGTTCCACCCATCGGCCTGTGGTACTGCAGACTAAATTCACGTGGGCTCCCCTGAACAATGTCCCATAGAACTCAATGTAAACTAAAACAGCTTGACCTCAGCTGACAGAGAACCTACAGCTTTCACAAAGATCGTATTTTGTGGGGATTTTAGTGTCCCTTGTCATCCTTTTTTTCTTCGTAAATCCTTCGGTTTTCTTTAAATCCACACTTTACTGTCACAAACTCTGCTCTTTTCTTTCCCAGCTCAACCACTGCTCAGATCAGAAGCTCTGATTGGTCAAAGCGTGGCCCTCTGTGCTCGTGCATGATAGCCACACACACGTACTTGGCGCAACACATCATGGGAGCTCGTCCACCGGGCAGAACCGGAGGACCAGACCAGAACATGCCCAAATATAGGCGAGTTCCGTTAATCTTTCGGTCCCTGTGTATGTCCCATGTGCTACCGAGGGACATGTGATTGATTAGGGCGCCATCTTGGATCACCAGGGCTTGTGCATAACACGGTGTATGTTAAAAGTGGTAACAAAAGCAATACTAACCCACCAGCCTCAAAAGTGTTGCTCCTAATAATTTTAATGCACAGGTTTTATACAGGAGTTTTTTGTACACTCAAAGACAGGTCTCCTATCACAGTACTGAGCAGGGCCCTACCTTGCTTAGCTTCTGGGGTCTGCTGGTCTATCAGGTTTTCAGCTGCAGGTGGCACCACTCTCTTCCGCTTGAATTGAAAAGTAAACTCCTCTAGCTCACTAGTTTGGGCTTAAAAGTCTATGGTTAAATGCGCTGTATGATCCTGAAGTTTTTACAATATTAGTCAAGAATTCCTTCAGCGCCTGAGGTTGGCCTAAGCTTTCTCAACTAGCTTGATCTGGCCAAAAGACCATTGGTTCTAGGCCGTTTCTACACACACATAGATTCCAGCAAATGCATAAGCCAAATCCACAATAATAAGACTATGGGTGACATCAACACTCAAGTTAGTCAATTATCTCTGTAGTCTATGGTAAAGACAAGCAGCTGACAAACCCTCCAGCAGTTACATAAAGTACAGCGTAAATACAAGAGAGAAGCAGAAAACTGTCTATTGATCAAACCTCTGTAAAAAGTAAGTAATTATTCATCATTTATAACTGCCTTGCACAGACAGAGAGAGCTGAATAAAGGGAATAAAAGTCCTGTACTAGCAGATGATTAACTGTAATTACCATGGAAACAAGATCTACATTGTATAAGGACTTGTGGATTCTGAATGCACCACTTTCTCTCTTTTTCTCTCCGGAGTTTGAATTTTTCTTTTGCTTCTACCTGCAGGTATCCTCCACCCACCAGGGACCACGATAACATGAGGATTTGGAGCGTATCTTCACACGCACTCCACATCGAGGTCAAAACTCCTGACCAGTCAACATCTGAGGTGTAAAAATAAAATCCATTTTTGGCTTGTTTTTGGCTTTTCCTACAGGCTTGGATATCAATACGTGCTACATTCACTCTCATTTCTTTCTTGCCCGGACTGGGAATTGTTAATAGACGTAATGAAGGAAGGAACCACGGTTTAAGTCAGTTTTAAAGATGGGATACCTAACTTTCAAACCACAAATCAAGAAAAAACAAAACTTTGCAATATAATCCATGTAACCCGATCCTGGCTCTAGTTTTAACATGCTTGCATATTTTTTAAAACTCTGGTCAATTATCATTTCTCTATGTAATGTAATGTAATGTTTATTTATATACCGCCTTTTCACTCTAACTAGAGCCTCAAAGCGGTTCACAACTGTTATTTTTTTTTTGGGGCATTTGTCTCTCACTCCACACAGAGATGGGAGCAGGGTCGCCAGTACAGGAGGCACAGACCTATTGTACATTTTTTTAGTGGTAGGGGAAACCGGAGTACCCGGAGGAAACCGGAGTACCCGGAGGAAACCGGAGTACCCGGAGGAAACCGGAGTACCCGGAGGAAACCGGAGTACCCGGAGGAAACCGGAGTACCCGGAGGAAACCTACGCAGACACGGGGAGAACCTGCAAACTCCACTCAGAAAGGCGCTGGTCCAACCGGGATTCGAACCCAGAATCCCGGGGTTCTGAGTGCTATCCACTCAGCCACCGTGCCGCTCTGCATGTAGGTCTGATCCTATTGGCTGCGGTTTCCTCGGTTGTATATCTCCGACCATTCAGCGAGCGGGGGAGGCGGGTGTTGTGGTTAAGTGTCGGTGACATCAAGAGTTTGCGCTGAATTTGCTGATTGTAGTTTGGCAGCGGAAGCAAATGCGATAGTAAAGCAATCCGTTCCGGTTAGGCTACAAATATCAAGAAAATGAAGCTGGAGCAGGAGGAATGTTTAGAGAATGTCATGGCTGGCAAAGATGTTGTGGCTCTACTCCGCACAGGCTTTGCTAGTGGCAAAGGAGATGGCCAAAGCTAGGCTAAATGCTAAATGCTAACGACTCACTCGGGCGCATTACATACATAAACTCAGATCCAATCGTTTCAATCTGCAAAAAGAGTTAACCCCTCCCATCTGTTAACAGAGCTCAATGGAGAAAATCCAGACATAAGTATGAAATGAAATTATTACACTGGTGTGGTAAGACCGGGCTACATCAGATCAGCTTTTTCCAACAGAGGACCTCCCTCACTCAGCCCAAAGTGTCAGATAGTGACTCAAAGGGGTCTTTCTCACGCAAAAGATCACATTTTCAAATCAGACAAAGACATGCGTGTTAAAGTCTGATTTCAGATTAAGATTAAGATTAAGAGATCTTTTATTTGTCCCACAGTGGGGACATTTCGGTGTTGCATCACCAGTTATAGAACAGTAGGAAAGAGGAGCACACGTTAACTGAACAATAGCTGTCCTAAATGAAATAAAGACAAAATCTCTAACTCTAGCATCAATAATAAGTATAAAAACTAAAATAATAATAGATGTAAAAATTTGAAATTTGGCAAAAAAAAGAGGCAAGTATAAAGTACTGCGTATTCTAGTGCAAGTAAAGTGTAGTTATATGTTAGCATCTGTACATTTGCAGCAGTATGTTTACATCAGTACATTGAACAGTGAGGAAAGAAAGTTTCCAGAAAGAAAGAAGAGAAGAGATAAAACTTAAAACCAACAAAATAAATATTACCAGGGATACCGTCTCAATTCAGATGTTTTATTGGCAAACATATATACAATCGCTCTGATGAATATGTTTCAAATTCCGCATTTTATATATTCTGGACCATCTTTAGAAATAAGAAAAGTCTTCAACTATTGCACCAGCCCATTTTATTTCAGCACACTCACTAAAACGCATTCTCTGTGGGTCAGTGGAGTGCCGTGGGTAAGAATCCGTCAAAGCTTATAGCAAACAGCGAATGTAATGCTTTCAGTTTTTCACCGGCAACAACTGTGCAGAAAGGCCGGCAATTTCTTTATTTATTTTTGGCAGTGAGGGAGTCGGGTCAAGGTGTTCCATTAAACGTTGGCAATTTCGAAAAGTGGATTGAGCTGGGTTTTCTGATGGCCCGTGTGGCGAGGAGAGCGCTACAGGGAAAAAGCGCCTCAAACCCGGTTACTTAGTCGACAGGGGTCACCTTTACCTGTATGGCACTGGAAGCATTGAACGCAGCCAAGAAAGAAGGGGAAAGTAGTTCAAGAAGCCAAGACTTTAGAAAGGTGTAGTCTGAAAATGGCATGTGGTTATTTGTGCTTGATTTAGTTTGGTGGTAGCGCTGCATAGTTTTGGCAATTTTTCTATTCGCGAATTGTATGACTACAAATGCAATTTTGTTATATCCTGTAGTGGTGAAAGTACATTTAAATATGTCATTGAACTTGTAATGTGAAACTAATTGTGTAAACTTTTTTTTGTAACTACCCAGGTTAAAAATAGTTCTGTTTAGCTGCATGTGGATACAACTGAGGGATTTTGTCCTCACACTTTTTCATGTACTGTGATTTTTTATTATTTGAATGCCTTTTGTGATTTCTCCTATGTTAACTAAGTAAGTAAGTAAGTAGTCTTTATTTATGTTTTTTTTTTTTATTTAACCGAAGTTCACACAAACACAACAGACAGACAAAACTACATTAAAATGACAGGTATACTGACTGCACACATCAAGTAAAACAATCACAGGTAATTGAGGCAAAAATGTGTATTATAACTTGTATCCAGAGGCCAAAATGTGTATTATAACTTATATCCAGAGCTAAAATGTGTATTATAACTTGTATCCAGACCCAAAATGTGTATTATAACTTGTATCCAGAGCCAAAATGTGTATTATAGCTTGTATCCAGAGCAAAAATGTGTATTATACATTTTATCCAGAGCTAAAATGTGTATTATAACTTTTATCCAGAGCTAAAATGTGTATTATAACTTTTATCCAGATCAGAATCAGAATCGTTTTTATTGCCACATAAGTAACAGGAAGTTACAGAGTTGGAAATTGCTTTGGCTCGGTGCACAGTCAGAGT
>JAPMNZ010949097.1:0-10116 GCA_029875035.1 Pomatoschistus microps | reverse complement strand
TCCTACTAGTTTTGATGAGGAAAAATATTATTATAAGCTAAAAAGCCCAACACATATTTAGCAGAATCTGTCTCCTTTAAAACAAGAATTACTGATGCTAAAGCTGGACTGCATTACTTTCAAACCACTAAAAACAACTATGCCTAAATCAGGACTGAACCAGGACTGAACCAGCACTGAACCAGGACTGAACCAGGACTATACCAGGACTAAACCAGGAGGACTAAACCAGGATTGAACCAGGACTAAAACAAGATTGAAAATGGTAGAAATAGTAATTGTGGTCGTATGCTTTCAAAATTAGATCACAATCCACCACTGGATTAAACAGAAAAATATTTGAGGAGGATGAGAAGTAATCCCAGTTTAATTTAAAGAGAGATCCTTTATTTGTCCCACAGTGGGGAAATTTCAGTGTTGCGTCACAGGTTATAGAACAGTAGGGAAGATAAGCACACAGCACACGTTAAGTGAACAATACACTAATTAAAATATAGCAACATCTCTAACTCTAGAAATAGAAGAATAAAGTATATTTAGCACTAACATACAACAAACATTAAAAGGAATGTGGCCATAATTTGAAACTTCACTTCAGCTCCCACTAGATGAATACAAGGGCACTGCACTAATCCTACTAATGTATATTTTCCAGGATGTGCCTAACAAAAAGATAAACAGAACACAGATTGGAGAGTCAGGAGAGCCAGACCTGTCCTTCTTTGTGTCGGCAGAGTTGCTTTTTGAGGCCATGTGTACAAGCACTTACATAACCTGCCCCGACCTCATCTCATTTGTCTTCCTTTGACGATGGAATGCACTTACTACAATTCTGTCTAGTGCCACTCAGGGAGGGGCACCGCCGCACGCACACGGTTTTCCGTCTGTAAAACTCTCAAGGGTCAAGAACTCGAGCTTCAAGAGTTTCCAAAGGACGCGAGAATGGAGAATGTTTGCGATTGTTTTGGCAGTTGTGTCAGGGCCTTGCGGAAGCTAGGAATATCGTTTGAAAAGATGATACAAAACTGGTGTTAATTTTGGCTTTTTACGGAAGGGTTGACTGCATGGTGGTAGAGTGGTTAACATTTCTCTCTCCAGCAAGAAGGTCCTGGGTTTAAATCCAGTCTGAGCAGGGCCTTTCTCAGTAGAGATAACATGTTCTCCCTGTGTCTGTGTAGGTTTCCCCTATCACTATAATATGTAGGTGAAATCCATCAGCTCCACTTGTGACCAAACCAATCAATCTGACTCCACCCCCTGACAGAGGCCTAGGATGGGTCAAATGCAGAGAACGGGACGATAAAGTAAAACGTAGCTTCACCTGTTGTGAAGTGTGTTGTCTGACATTGATCTTGAGAATGGTGCTATGTTCATAAATATGTCTTTATTTAACCAGGAAAGTCCCATTGAGATTAAGAACCTCTTTTTCAAGGGAGTGCTGGACAAAAGTTACATGGGCAGCACGGTGGCTGAGTGGATAGCCTCTCAGCAAGAAGGTCCTGGGTTCAAATCCCGGTTGGACCAGGGCCTTTCTGAGTGGATTTTGCATGTTCTTTCCTCCGGGTATTCCGGTTTACACTACCACTAAAAACATGCACAATAGTTCTGGCATGCGCCTCCTGTGCTGGCGCCCCTGCTCCTATCTCTGTGTTGAGTGAGAGACAAATGCCCAAAAATAACAATTGTGACCGCTTTGAGACTCTGATCTGCAGTGAAAAGGCAGTATATAAATAATGATTACTACTAAATAAAGATTACTACATACAGTTACATAAAATCACAGATTATAAAACAGATACATACAATTTCATAAAATTACAGGTTATAAAACAGTTACATTTCAATGAGGATGTCTCAAGTGCTCTCAATCTGGATCTAAAAGCATTCAATTAAATAAGTTCAGATCATTTCCAGTCTTTTTGCAACTCTTTCCATGTAGAAGGAGCAGTAAATACAAAAGCTTTTTCCCAGTTCTGTGCAAAAGGAACAGAGAGCAACAAAAGATAATTTGATCCAAACCATATGAACCAACATCTCTTTGTGTGAGTAAAGAACAGATGTATGAGGGCAGCAAACCAAGCAGAGCTTTATAAACAAAAGTGCACCAGTGTCCAAACCTTCTGCTGGACAAAGAAGGCCATCCCACTCCAGAATATCATTCACAGTGGTGGGTCAAGGTTTGGGACTAGAGCATTTAAACAAAAAGGGACGGAGACCTACTACAAGTCAGTACAAAACAGTTTTCAAACATCAGATTAAACACTGTTGTAAAAGCTAAAATAAAGAAGATGTTGCTTAATGTTATACAACCAGGAGTTTGTTACGTCTTAATTATTCGCTATTGCCCATATCCAGTAGAAACCCGTTTATCTCCTCAGACTAATACAGATAACGCAGATTACGTTTTCAATCAGGCATTCAGCAGTGTGTAACCGATTACTTTGTCCCCCTCTCTCCTTCTGCCTTTTCTCCTTCAAAAATTATGCAAATTTTGGTAATTAAGTGTCTCTGTGTCATTAAGCCTCCACTCGCCTGTTATTATTTATTTTTATCCCAGAGCCCCACGGCGACTGCGTTTGAGCGTGCAACATTTTAGACCAAGAATAATGGTTTTTAATAATAACAGTGATTTTCGGTTGCGATATACAAAAGAGGGAATAATGGTATATTAACTCGACTTGTTAAAGCTATTGACCCCTGTTCTGTTCAAGAGATTGTGCAAAATCATCTTATTTGAGTTTTGCCACGATACAACATTGTTCTCTGATCTCGAGTCATGTTTAGTTTAATCCTCGCTAATTTGAGAGACTTCCGGTACAAACACGCCATTTCTTTTAGTCTGAAAGCTTGGTTTTCAAACAATTCTCTGACTCAAAGCTGCTCACTGTACCTTGAAGTAACAGTATTGTCTCCAAATTAGTTTTGGGTATTTTTCCAATTAATTTAATGGAGTCTATTCAATTCTGCAAAGTTAGATGTTTGTTATGAGATAAGAATATCATTATTAAGATGGTGTTGGTTCCCTTGATGTTGACCTGGACACGATTTTTTTTCTTTTTCTAAGCCAGAGGTTGGTGGGGGTTGGATGGGATTAGATGAGGTTCAACTTTATTGTCATTACAATGTCAGAAAAATCCAACAGAATTGTAATTGAATGTTGTTTAAGTTATAATTTTAGTAAATCACAAGTGGCTAAAACATAAACTGTATAATTGTAATCCACTGTTGACTCCAGAGTGCTTGGGGGGTTGGATGCTAATGCCCGGAGGAAGCAGGTTTTGATGCTAAAGTTGAAGGCTCACTGTCCTTTTGTTGTGTTGGTTTCTTCCTTTCCTCTTCTGCAGATATGAAGGTGTGTCTTGTTCTACCGAAAGGGACTTGCAGACTCTCTGGGTTTCAGATCTTGTCCTGAGAGAGGCTGCGCTTTGTGGCCTGTCTCTCTGTGTGAGATTTTGTCAGGTTCAACTGTGATTGAAACAGCATTATTAAGAATGCAGTGAGGAATACAGATTTAGACCACATTCCCTTCCAGGTGTCCCTAAAGTTCATCAAAAAGCCTCAGTAATTCCCACTAAACTGTATAAAGAGCCAGCATTAGCATCAGCACACATGATCTCGTCTCAGTGCATACGCCCCCTGGAGGTCACATTGAAAGGAGGAGCAGCTGAATAATGCACAGAGGGCTTCAGTCTCCGGGGAAAAGGTGAAGACTGTCACACGGCTCAATGACTTATTAATTTTACATTCAGAGCCCGGGCCGCACTCCATCATCCTGTTCGCCATTTGCAATGTGATTTAAATCCCAACTTTTCTCCGTGTCTCGTCTATCACGCGAGACACGGTTCTTTCTCACGGGAAAGGGGACATTTTGGTTTGGGCTGCAAAATGGATCAAGATAGAAATAGCGTTTTGACTAGACGCAGATTGACGCCATAAAGAGATTGGAGTGAGTGGAATGCAAATAGAAAAATTACAATAATATTTCTTTTGGTTTTGCTGTTTGCTTGTGTTATGTACTTTACACATTTCTCTCAAGGAGGTAATGGTAACTGGTGATTGCATGGTAACTAATGGTAACTAAGATCATCATTTATTTCAATGTTGTCTCGGAGGACTTCACAAAACACAATAACAATGTTTTCATCCATGACATATCCGACACAAAGAAAGAGAATTATGTTCCAAGACAAATATCAAAAATGCATTCTTCTTCATATAAAATGTTTAAATAATTTGAAATAGGTTGGTTACATGTGACATCAGCACACTCCAAAAAGCCTATAATTTTATACCGTAGTGTAGGTCAGCTGACATATCTACCCAAATATATATATNTTTCAATGTTGTCTCGGAGGACTTCACAAAACACAATAACAATGTTTTCATCCATGACATATCCGACACTAAGAAAGAGAATTATGTTCCAAGACAAATGTCAAAAATGCATTCTTCTTCACATACAATTTTTAAATAATTTGAAATAGGTTGGTTACATGTGACATCAGCACACTCCAAAAAGCCTATAGTTTTATACCGTAGTGTAGGTCAGCTGACATATCTACCCAAATATATATATCTATCCTGTTAACTGTACATAATCTTAGAGTATTAGATATTCTAGGGTTATCCACATTATTACACAAATAATTATTTTCTCATTAAAGTCTAGAAGGCAACACAGTGGCTAGCACTCTCACTTCTCAGCAAGATGGTCCTGGGTTCGAATCCCAGTCGGAACAGGGCCTTTCTGAGTGGAGTTTACATGTGTTCCCAGTGTCTGCTCCGGTTTCCTTCAGGTGCTCCGGTTTCCCCTACCACTAAAAACATGTACAATAGGTATGAATGTAATGAGTGACTGAACGGATGGTGTTGATCGGGGACTTTGATGCGCCGCAGTGTGTTTGGCGTCTCGCTTCCGTCATCACCGTGTGTGAATGGAAAATTATCTGATTTCTGAACAAAGCGCTTTGGGTGACCTTGGTCTGTAAAATGCGCTATATAAATAAACATTACTTACTTAATTACGAGAAGTGTTGAGAATATCCAAAAACATATGCATGATGTTGGCCAGTAGACAAGACTTTTTTTTTGACTTGAGAATAAAATGGTGGCTTTGTGAATCTAATCACAATTAAATAATGATCTGGGAAAACTTTTAGATATATATTTTTTTCAACATGTCTTTTACCCATAGAGTTGCATTGACACCTGCATGAAATACTGAATTACAATTCTACAACATGAACTTACTTTCACTTTAATCATGTTTCTAATGTAGATGTTTCATTTCAGGCGTAGCTGCATTATTCCCTGTCGTCTTCAACACAACCTTCATCCCAGCCGATTCTCACCCACTCCCTGTCTCTCCTTCTGTTCAGACCCGCCCACCGTGGAGCCCTTCTTCACCGAGATGCGGCAGGGTCTGGGACGTCCCGTGGTCATGACGTGCCGGGTCCTGCGTGCTCATCCGTCCCGCGTGCTTCGCTTCGAGTGGCTGCTGTCCAACCGACTGCTCCATGCCGGGGCCTTCGACACTCACAAGGACGAGACAGAGTACACCATCCGGAACCTGAACCGTGACGGCTGGGGGGAGTACACCTGCAACGTGATCAACGAGGCCGGGGCGGGCCGCTGCACCTTCCATGTCACGGGTGAGGCGGAGGTTTGAACGGGGCATTTCTGTGGAATTTTGTGTGACTGTATGTGTCTATAGGAGCGCAGAGCTGATTGGCTGCTCATGGCTTTCCCCACTTATCCATGCATTAGTGATGTGGAGCGGACCGTCGATTTTGGGTTAGGGGTTAGAGAGCGTTTTCAGATTCCCTGAGTCTGTGCTAAAAAGACCTAAACCTTAATCCATGCAATATGTAGGAGCCAAAATGTACCTTTCCCTAGCCACAAGGTGGTGCTGTGAGCGTTATGTGACCTGAGCCCATTCTCCTATTAAAAGGGAAGAATTAGAGGGCATAGGTGCAGCTAGGTTTGGAGGTAAACCGTTTCTTACTGTGCCAATCACTTGTGGAATGTATTATGTATATGTGGATTACTGGTCATAGGGGCCAGTAAAGAAACCTAATAAACTATTTGGACTGTGGTTTGTGGAGACACGCGTTTGGGAAACCCTTAAAATCTTAGTAGCCAAGAGGCAAACTATAGGCAACATCTTCACCTCTACACAATACTTTTTTTTGCATAGTGCATGGAAACACAGATCATTAATATAAAACAGAGAATGTTTGCCTATGAATTCAATAGTGCATTTAAATGGGTTGCTGCGGCTGTAAAGTGCTAATCTGTTGTTGAGTCCTTAGGCAAAGTAGTTCACCCAATTTGCTTAGAATGAGTTGTCGGATGGTGGTCAGAGGCACATACTGGTTGAAAAGTGAAAAACCTCTGGGAGTGTGTGGCCATGTGCAAGCCGCTGCACACAGCGGCCCTGGGATCACTGTCATGCTAATGTTGAATAATGTGTGTATTATTATGACATGCTAAATCGACACAGCTTTTGACCATGCTATTGTTGTTTTTCTCAGACCGTTTTCAATTATGTGCAAATGAGGATGTAGTGCACCTACGTATTCATTCTTTAACAAAACGACTCAAAAAAATAAAAAAAAATAATATAAAACAATATTTACAAAATGTTTTAAAGTCAGATGTGGATACCGGTACCAGTGACTTCTGCTTTTTTGCCATTCTGAAAAATTCAAAACATGAATGCAACAAAATGGGTTTTGGAGGGGTCTCAAGAGGCAAATCTGGTTTCATTTGTAAAGTTCATGCTATAATGTATACTGAGGAATGTTCTATTAGATATGAATCGTTATGAAGTTATTGCATTGATGTCAAACAAAACATGTTCAGAAAACTGGCGCCTTGAAGAATGGATGGTATAGAATGAGCAGTGGAAAGAGGGATTTATGATCCAGTTCTTGTGATGAGAAGACTGTGTCTACAATGAGGCCATGCATCAAATATACTGTATGCTGTTTTAAGTTTCACTCAGAACAGAGTGGCTGTAGGGTCAGTCTAAATGACTACAGTTCATGAAAAAGGAACGGCTTTCCCAAAAATAAATTGTGGGGATAACGTTTGAGTCACATAATCTCTTACATTTCAGACGCTGTCTCTCCCCACACGGTCCTGCTCTTACTTTCTCTGTTCGCCCATTTTCTTTTCTGATTCTGTGATCTGTGGCTGATTCTCTGTGCAAGTATGTTACACATGAACACGAAGTCTCTGTGGTCTCAGAGGAGCCTGTGTTTCCTTTGACAGTGTTTCCGATGATGTGGGTGATCACTACTTACAGCTGCTTACATTTCAATATTGTTACAGCTTTACAATATTACATCTCGGTAGGAGCTCAAAAGGAGTAGGCTGAAGCAAGAGAGCTTATGTGTGCATCACCCT
Organism: Pomatoschistus microps; assembly: GCA_029875035.1. Taxonomy (NCBI): domain Eukaryota; kingdom Metazoa; phylum Chordata; class Actinopteri; order Gobiiformes; family Gobiidae; genus Pomatoschistus; species Pomatoschistus microps. Next base: position 2,706 of record JAPMNZ010949097.1, on the reverse strand, counting down.
CCTTCACGTCTCCATTACTCATGTTATAATACTGGAGGCAGTGAGACATCATGTGTGTCGTGGACAGATTGTATTTTTTCATTCTTTTAGGATTAGATTAAGACCTTTTTTCTTCTTAAATGTGTCAGTTAAGTAAGTGCTGGTCAGTGCAGAAACTACAGATTTATGTACAGTATATGTTCTATACAAACATATGCAACATTTGCACTGTAAGAGAATATACTTTATGGTTACATGTCACAATTGGAATTTTCACTAAACTATACGACTACTTTTCACGATTAATTATTATTGTTAATTTATCAATCCCTCTAACATTTCATAACTATTGTAACTATAATATCAATCAATCAATTTCTTTATTTCAAACCTGCACAAAATTGTTTTAGGACACTTTCTCTTGTAAGGCATATGCATGGTTTGAAAAAAAGGGGGTTGGCAGAAGCAAAAGCTTATTTATAGCCCTCCACCTCAATATAGTGTGGCACAATTCAGATTCTTTCTTGCAACTTCATGTCCTTGACCTTAGTTTTGACATTCCTTCCTAACAACATCAAGACACAAGGAATATTTGTCCATCAACTAGAAAGATTGGGTCTATCTATATTTAGAACGAGTAGTACTTTGTAATATGTTGTGTAAAACTAATATTTTTGAAGCTATGAAAGCAGGTTTTCGGCTCCACTCTGTTGGAACTCACCTCAAAATCCAAACACTAATTGCATTCATTCAATACAACTTAAAATTTGTCTCTGGGGGTTTTGAAAAAGTGAATTTATTGGCTGTTAAAATGCAAAGATTGAGCTGTCCCTGTCACACAGTGTTTTGTGAGTGCGTCTCTCCACATGACAGACAATTAATTTTGCGGCATAAAAGAAATAAATTGTACATTGTGGTTCAAAGAGAGAGGCTGACGTGCTCTGTTCTTATCAGACGGGTTGTAAATTTGGTTTGTAGAAGAGCGCTCCATAAAAAGTGAGAGAAATATGAATAATTCTTTTCAGTTTTGGAGTTCAAAGCCATATGCTGAAATGTGGTTTAGTAAACAAAGGTCCCCAACCTGCTTTGGTTTTGTATTGATCTAAAACGCTGTAATAAAAGACAAGAGTTGGATTCAGTCCTACCAGATGGATCTGCTCTCTGCCCTTTATGCGACTTCAGTGAAACAGGGTGACATTAAAAGCAGATCAAGTTAGCGATCCACAGATGAGCTTTCTTTGCCGTTTTCTTTTTTCTCTGACCAAAAACCGGGCTGCACCTTCCTTACTCTGAGCGTCCTGGGCCGGTGTCAGAATGAGTTGTTACCAAATGTCTTACAGGCTCTTGCTTACATTTGGTTCAGGTGAAGATTATGAAACTACTCACACGAGGGACAATACCTAGTGTAACAACAGCAGTAACGGGTTAAGGTATTGGTGAACTTTATTCATCCCATAGAGAGGTCTTTTGCATTTGACCCATACTGCAATGCCACAAGGGCCTCTGCTGTAAAGAGCATTGGTCGCTGTATCACAAGATCAGAGCTGGAGGATTTTACTTATTGTGCATGTTTTAGCTGTAGTGGAAACCGGGGCACCTGGAGGAAATCCCTGAAATCTTCCCACTGGGGTGGCACGGTGGCTGAGTGGATAGCACTCTCGCTTCTCAGCAAGAAGATCCTGGGTTCGAATCCTGGTCGGCCTTTCTGAGTGGAGTTTGCTTGTTCTCCCTGTGTCTGCTCCGGTTTCTTCCGGGTGCTCCGGTTTCCCCTACCACTAAAAACATGCACAATAGGTATGTAAATGAGAGAGTGAATGAGCTGATGCGCCAGTGTGTTCTGCGACTCGCTTCTGTCATCACCAGGTGTGGAATGATTGGAACAATATCTGAACTCTGAACATTGTAAAGTGCTTTGGGTGACCTCGGTCTGTTTAATGTGCTATATGAATAAACTTTACTTACTTACTTACTTACACTGTTGGACGGAAAAATGGTCCTGTGTGCGCTGCGCTATGAGTAAGACTTGCGGCTCAGTTGGTTGAACATTGGTCTTTGAACCTAATAGTCATGGATGCGATCACCCACCCCGACCCGTGCCATCTGCTTCCACTTATGTCTGCTGTCGTTGTGTCCCTGGGCAAGACACCTAAACCCACTTTGCATGAAGCCCTCGCTGAAACACCAAAGCTGTATTTGCATTGAAGGAGCAGCCATCTTCCTTTGTATAATAAAGGAATGAAAATGACCCATTTTTGACCATTTTATTTTCTTCACCATTATGAAAAGAGGACACAGGTCCAAACAACATGCCAACCTTTCTCAATGTTTTTCTGGGTCGACACGCCATTTCAACGTGGGTCAAAATACTCAGGTCTGCAGAATGAAAACACTTAAAAATTCACAGTAGAAATAATGCAAGTACAAAGAGTGAGCGTGTTGCAGCGGCTCACTTATAACATAGTGAAAAGCTGGAGTATAGTGGAATTTGCATGTTCTCTCCCCTTTAGACTCAGGGTGATAAGGAGGCAGGTGGCTAAACCAACACCCCATCAGTCGGCTGGTTCTCTGGCTGCATCCTCCATCGCCAGTGTCCATCTCCTGGCTCATGTTTTGACAGCAGGGAATGAGTTTGGCCGCACGCACTGACCCTAGGCTCTTCCATCTCCACAATCCCCCACCTCACAACCTCACAAACACACACACACACACACACACACACACACACAC
>JAPMNZ010949055.1:0-11889 GCA_029875035.1 Pomatoschistus microps | reverse complement strand
ATGGTTAAAAGATTTGGTCTCCTCTTACATCCACTTTAAACAAACACCACTAACAAAAGCAGAGTTTCCAATAGTGTACAATCCCAAAACCACGTATTAATCTGTCAGCCTCTAAAAAGACATTTCCTTGTAGAACTCTGGTGTGCATTTCAGACCATGTCTCCAAAACAGCCTTCCATCCATCCCTCTCAATCGTGAACTTGAAGCAAAAACAGCCTAATTCACAGGGCAAACTTTCCCCTCTCCGATACGTTGATTTGATATACTCCAATAGAGCCTTTCTCCCAGACACCATCAATTGTCTATAGATTTTTCTTAGCTCTGCTCAGAAGAGAAACAAAGGCAGACCCGGAGAAGCCTCCAGCCTGAGAGGGTTTATTGATATCGATGTTGGGGGAATATCGCCCATTTTCACCAGGGGATCAATCAGGCCGTCACCACCTGCTTTACGAGCCGGGCCTCTCTGTGTACTGGGTCGTGCATAGGACTGAGGCTGTAAGTGTGGCTGTCTGTCAGGGGGAGACCGGAGGATGGACGTGAGGAAGTGGGAGAGGAAACTAGGAGGATTTGAGTCTGCAAATGGTCGACTGTGTCATACGTGGCTGTTCAGGGTTTTCTTTGTTTTGTCCAACGGGCAGTATTAAGGATTATGATTTATTTATGAATGTATTATTTTTGTTTTAACCAAATTGTTCATTTTATTTTGTTGTTGTTGCAATTTTGATCATGTTTAAAAAGTTGAAATAGATGTACGCATGCATGTTTGAATTTTGCAGTACGTGTGTGTGTGTGTGTGTGTGTGTGTGTGTGTTGTGTATGTTTAGCTGCATTGTACAGTTTATTAAGTGATCTTGTTTGGTTGTTTCCTGTATGTTGAGAGAAAACAAGCCAAATGTGCACTGTTTCTAGGTCTGTGTGTAACTTTAGTTCCTTTGATTTATTGTATATCACTAATTTTTACTTTTGTAATGTTACACTACTGAGATACGTCAGAGTGGTTTATTACAGATGAAACAAAAAAGTGTGTATCTCTATATGGAGAACTCCTTGGGGGGTGTGAATGTTCTGTCTGTCTGCCTATTCCGTTTTATGTTTAGTTTTAAAGAGTTTTGTGACATCACATATTAGCAGGGGCACGCACAGACAGATGTCCCTTGCTTCATAGATAGATGGAAGTCCGAAGACTCAGTTCCTATAGTAATTTGTTCTTGGAAGCAGACCACCGGGCCAGATTCCCAAATTGCATTATTCATTCAAATGCTATAATACGTCTAATCTATTTAGTTCATGATAAATCCATGGTTGTCCTGCGCTCCCAGGTGGCTTCAAAGCGGTACGTGTTGAGTACGAAGTAAAATACCACGACAAAGGCTAAACAAACAGCTTGTCTAAACACGTGTAAAGACTGTAATTAAACATGCAGGACCACAACACACATGCACTTCCAGGTAGGCTACTCTGATACACTAACACAACACGCACACATGCACATGCTAGCAGCCCTCCATCACAGCAGCGGCGGTGGCTGAGCTGTGTGTGCCAGCTGGAGGCCGCTGATGGGCTGTGAACAGATACCGTGTGTGTGTGTGTGTGTGCGTGCGTTTGTGTATGTGTGTGTGTGCGTTTGTGTGTGTGTGTGTGTGTGAGGGGGGGAGGAGGGGATAGCACACCTGGCATCCTCCACAGATGGGCATAATCATCTCCCTCACTACCCACCCCCATCCCCCTCCCACTTCAATCGCATACACCCCCTTCCCTTGCCCCTGTCCTCACAAACTCACATGCATGGGTCGTAAACAAGCGTGTAAAATGACAACATACATGCCATTATAATGTAAAATATGTGTATGCATTGAAATATGTTTCTGTTTACAAGCTAAGTCCAAGTTTGTCCGTTTGTTATCGTCAAACATGAGGTGAAGAACTTTTTCTACTTGGTCAGAAATGCTCATAATACAATATTGGCTACGCAGCTAAATTACTTAATTATCACAAAATTAATTATTAAAACAAACTCTGGGGTGTTTTTAGATTAAACATTTATTTTCTGTAAATAATATCTGTATACTTTATTTCTTATTGAATTATTCATTTGAGCAGGGTAGCACCTAAACAGTTTTACAATTAGGCCATTATTAAAAACAAATGTGTTTTATGGTAAAGCAACAAAGTGACTAGCAAAATTAAGTTTGGTAAGTAAGTTTATATATACCTCCAAAAATGTATTTGGGTGGCACGGTGGTTAGCACTGAGTTTGATTCCACCACTAGGTGGGGCCATTCTGAGTGGAGTTTGCATGTTCTATCCATGTCTCTGGTTTCCTCCAGGTAACAGTACTGGTAACAACATGTGCAATAACTCCTCTCTCTATGGGGCCCTGAAAAAGAGATTCTGAAATCTCACTGGGACTTCCGTGGTAAACAAAATTCAAGAAAATGACTAAGCTTTTGTCAAGAATGAGACAAGATGCAGAGGTCTGGGACTGAGTCACAAGCAGAAGACATGTTTTATTGATGTTAAAAACGACAAGATCAAAGTTGAGCAGAACGCACAGGACTTTATACAAGACAAAACAGACACTCCGCTCAAAGTTTGCCACTGCACCAATTGTTGACCCTCAGATAAGCAAAACATTTTATGGAAAATCACCAGCTCCTGCAAAGTGTTTTGAAAGACGAACAGGTTTAACCAAATTCAAAAGTGTTATAAGAGATCCAAACATTTAGCATGTTTTTTTAATTGACCGAAACTACCTGAAATATAATAGACAAAGCATTGATAATAATGTTTAAAATATTATCAAAAATGTTCTTTTCTTATGCATTTCTTGCCCTACATTACAGCATAGTTATTTTATTTTTTATCACAGCACATGTATTATCTTGGTATTATAACTATACATGGCTTTTTTATATACTGTTCCTGCTAACGCCATGTCACTGTTGTAACAAAAGTCCGCCTGCAGGATTACTATTGCAATCAGTCATTTTACAGAAGAAGGGAGCCCTGATTAGACCGTACATATTTTGACAGTTTATTTTCTTAACATACAGAAAACAAAGGTGATCACACAAAGGCTAAACATTCCAGATCACATGTTGTATTTCCTCTTCCTCCCTCGGGCCGTCTCTGCTGAGCCGGCTGCAGCCTGAGGGGCTCTGAGCGGGATGGCTTTGATGTGCTCTGCTGGGCTGGGGTCCCGCTGAACCCCTCTCTCTTTACTCCATCCAGGTACAACAGCCCCCCGCAGACAACATGCTGCCTGGGGCCACTTTACATTTGACCCCTCCTCTACAGTACATCACAGCTTATATAAAGTCTTAAGGCAGAATGTTGAGCAAAATGGAACCCCACAATGATGTTATACTAGGACCTTGAAAGATAATAAACGATGCAAGGTAGCCTGGGGAAAAGGCAGGTTTATTGTTACTCAACGGACAACGCTGCAAAATATGATAAACTATGAGGTAATAATTGCTTTAATAGAATGTTTTTTTAATCTTAATTTGAGTACATTCTGACTGTCCTAAAATAAGATTTGCCAATGGGAGCCATTTAGTCTTATCCCAAGAAATTTTGCTTTTTTTTCTCATTCCAAGGAAGACATTTCTTCTACATTTTTAAAACAAGATAATTTTGCTCGTCCCATTGGAAAATTTTGTTTCAAATCAAATTACATTTAGAAAAATGTTTAGCAATTTTTGATTTTTTTTTTCATCCAGTGAATACGTTTTTGAATGTTTTTCCACAGGGTCTTAACAATGTCTTAATAGCATCAATCTTATGAATTTGGAAATCATAATGATAATAAGTCTTACATTTTAATATCTGGGTCTTAAAATGTGGTCAGAATGTAACTTCTCTTCATCACATTCTCTTCCAAAGTCCAATCTGAGTCTGGATCTCGAATCACTGGTTTGTGGATAATTAGATGGATAAAGTGAGAGCATCCCTGAGTTAGACCAATCATGAGGGACCTTGGCTGTCAAATTTGAACTAATTGTGTCAAATCAGGAATCTATGGGGGCGGGTTTAATTGGTGCTGGCATGTTTAAAAAAGTCGTCACAATTTGAAAAGTAACTATGACTATTTATGTTTGTGTAAACTCTCGGTCAAAGAACTTTTTCAAGGGAATTAAATCTCAGACCGCGATTTAAATCTCCAATGCGCGGCCTGAGTTTTCATTCCCCTGAAAAAGTTATTTGGATTAAGGAGGAAATCTCGGGAAAACCTGCTCAGAAGTACAGATGATGGGTGAGATGATTGCTATGACCATTAATGTAATTATTTGGATCCCCAATAGCTTTCACAAGTGGTTGCTAGTCCTCCTGGGGTCCACCAGGACTACAACACAAGTTTTTGATGAGTCTTCACATCAAGTCTTACACAATTTTCCAAAGGAACAAGCAAAATTATCTTGATTTCCAAATATACAAGATATATTTCCCTTGCAAGGAGAAATTTAAGCAACACATCTTGAAAGAAGACTAAATGGCTTTGTCGCATTGGCAAATCTTGTTTCAAGACAGAATGTACCCACTTCATTCCAGCATACAGTACCTCATATTTTATCATTTTTTATGGTATGTGAAATGTAACTGGTTTTCTAATAACATGAAGCCAGCTTGCTGAGGTCTGATTTGTTACTTAAAAACTTTTTTTTTTCCTGTTGGGACAGAAAAAGGTAGATTATCCGGCCTTAAACAGAATTCCAACTATCTCCACAATGTCACTCACCACATCAATTTATAGGAACCCGTCATTTCTTCTTCCAAACGTGAACCACAGCAGTCAATCGGGGGTGTACAATGGCGTTCGAGGAGGAGGTGCGGACAGGGCGAGCGGATACGAGGAGGGGGCTTAGCAGTGGCGGTGGTGGCGGCGGTGGCGGTGGTGGAGGGCTTACGTTTCCTTTCACTGGCTGCCAATCCATCAAGGCTCAGTCAACCGCTGTGAGGGCCGACAGCAGCGCAGAAAAGAACAAGGGCCCGCTACAGAGCCCCCACTCCAGAGCCATCACTCATCCCCCAGCAGGCTCTGAACTCTGAGTGACCTCGGCGAAACTTCCACTCTCCCACTCCTTAGCACCCAGGCAGACCACGCCGTACACAACACGGACGGTTATTGTTAGCATCTGGCCAACATGCTCACAGCGGAAGGTCTGGATTCGTGTGAGAAATGTCGTTGGGAATTTGGAAGCGGTTGATGGATATTGTCAGTATTGTGTTGATATCGAGTGAGCGAGTGGGTAGATCACTAAAAGGAGAAAGTAACGCGGTTGGATTGTGTCAAAGGTTTGTGGGAAAAGTGAAGATAAACGTAGAAAAAAACGCATCGTTCCTCATGAGTGTTTTTTGATTTGTTTCAATGAGGACAAGGGACATTCGAAATTTGTGTTTGTAAAAAGTGCAGTCGTAGCCAGTTGACAGTTGTCAATCTACAGTTGACCATAGTCCCACGGTTAGGTGTAAATATGCCATTAAAGGACTTTACATACAGCAAACTAAAAACAATTGTAGAGGTTAGTACATAATGTTGAAAGAGAAATGTGAAAACACAAAAACAGGTTTAATGAAGATGGTTTTTTTGTAATGGCAGTTTTGAAAATATTCCGTCTTAAAAAATATTTCTTTACAAATGTTTCAACGAGGGTGATTTTCAGAAATAGAAACAAGTTCTCTGACTCAATATTCTGTAAGTACAAACATTGACAGATGGATTTGTGCTGGGTCTGCAGTGACGCGGCCTCTGTATCGGACTCTTGCAGTGAAGAGAGAAGTGAGTCAAAAGCAAAGCTTTCAATTTAGCGTATAATCTACATTCCCACCTTGATGATCACAGTTTCTGGGTAATTCTAAAACTTGTGCTCAAACTTAATTCCGTAAAGTAGCTGGTTGCTCCCTAAGAGACAGGGTGGAGCTCATTCACAGAGGAAGAGCTCAGTTTAGAGCCGCTTTTCCCCAGCATACAGTGGAATGCTATAAAACCATAGACTGTAGAAGTGGACTATCAGAGTCCCTTATGTGGAACATTAAGCGAACTCAATTTGCTCAAAGAGGAACAACCTAGCAATAAATAAATACAAAAACAATAAGAAATGGTGCTGGTCCATTCCCGGTCTTAAATAATTAAATCCAAATCAAGAAGAGATGGCATTTGATTGGTTGGTTGTATCAAAATAAAAACACCAGGATCCTACAGAGCGGTAAACCACATAATTTTGTAATCCAAAAATTGTGAGAGTGACACCAACGGGTACAGAGCGAGGGGAGTTTACCTTTTTATGTAAGTCAATGTAAGTGTTTGTCTAATTCTGGACCAGGAGTCTGTGATAAAGTTTGATGATGATGATAATGTTGATGCAAACGCATGGTGCAAACGCCATGGGTTAGTCCATTCCTATGACGTAGTCTATGGATAATGGATTATCCCCATTGTGGCTTTGTGTACACCTACACTTTAAGTGCATTTTTGTGTGTGTCAAAGTGAGAAAAGTGAGTGGTTGAAACACTTACCTCATAAGCACTTCTCTTCTAAGTTTCATTGAATCTTAGCATTGTCCATCTTACGACTTACGAGTCTGGTATGGTAAATTAGGTAAAGGTTACTCTTTGGTATGGGAGTAAGTCTGACTATCCCTGTACAGCCCAGAACCAGATGACACTGGATAAGAAGAATATTCAAACTGTGATTCACATCCCACTCTTTTATGAATAAATATATTGACATAAATGAACTGATATTTTGGCAACTCATTATATCATCTTACTGTAAACATTTCTCAGTGTGTAGAGGACGTCTCACATCTCCACATTTTGGGAGATGACCACATTGTCAGGCTTCTCAAAAGGAAGTGCTCAAATCAAAGCGGTGCGCACACATGTATTGGCACACGAGCAGATTGTGAGAGGCGCTGAGAACACCAGTTGACATCATTAGTCCAGACACATTTTTGTCATGCTTCCAGATTTGAAGCGTCTGCATATTTCTGAATAGTTTCTTTTCCCTCTCCTTCCCACCCTGGCTCTGCTCTTTTCTCTTTGTCCTGTATGCATGTGTAAAAGTGATGTCCCGGCTCATCAAAACAGTCCAGACACCAATTTTGAAGAGAAACTCCAGTGCAAAAGAAAGAATAGGAATAGCAACACAAGGTCTGAATGCCCTTGAGTTATGTTGTGGCTATAAGTAATGCTGCTTTTGCCTGTTGGCTCTGGTTTGATGGTGGCTTTAAAACAACTACAGACCTCTACACAATAGTCCTAATGGGTTGTGTTCATGTGACATCACAAACCAGACAACTTGACACCTATATTTTATCATTGTGGTGGAGGCACAGACTGATAGGAGTGGACTAAACAAGTGCCTAAGTTAGCTGTAGCCAATTTCCTTATAGGGGGATCAGTTGGTAGAGCATTGGTCTTTGAACCTATTGGTCGTTGTTTCGATCCCCCCATAACCCATGTTACCTGCTCCCACTGATATCTGCTGCTGTTGTGTCCCTGGGCAAGCCACTGAACCCCACTCTGCCTGAAGCCCACCAGCAGAAAAACCACGGCTATCTTTTCGTTGACGGAGCAGCCATATTTCCGTGGACCCACCACCTGCAGGATGTTCAGAGAGGGACTGGTGCTATGAGCATTGGGTGGTACCTCTGATTGTCAATGAACGATGTCCTTATATAGGTATTTGTTCCATGTTGCTAAGATGGTTACTAAGCCAAGCTGTATTTTACCTGGAGAATGAGGGAATCTGATCCGTCAATCAATATTGGCTCATGTGAAGATTTAAAACAAATAAACACCAGGATCATAGAAAGGATGAGACCACATATTTAAGCCCAAAATGATGAGTGTGACAACAACGGTTACTGAGCTAGAGGAGTTTTGAATATAATCATTCATTCATTCATTCATTCATGTTCAAACCCTTTATTTGTCAATTTTTGGGTCGGGGGGTGGCAATGAGAGCTGCCACCCAATGCTCATAGCACCAGTCCCACCAATCAATCAATCAATCTTTATTTATACTGTAGAGCACTTTTCCTACACAGGGCAACACAAAGCGCCTCACAGTCCACACCACACAAGGTACAAATCATCACATAAAACATAATCACCATTCAAAATACAATTAAAATCACACAGGTAATCAAAAACATTAAAACATATAAGTCAATATAAGACAGATCGAGTAGGAGCACTTACCGTCGAAAGTCGGATTTATAGTCCTAGTTTAGACATCTTTCTTGTCAGGACATATCAACCACGCTTTCAATTTTTTTCCATAAAGGTGTCAAGAAGTGGTGACGATATTCAAAAGCGTATGCATGATGTTGGCCAGAAAGAACATTAGAATAATATGGTGGGTTTGTGAGTTTAATCCCTACCCATAAATGGATTAAGAGGAGGAAAATGGACAGATGAATGATTCTTTGCCATTTGGCCACAAAAAACCATTTGTGATTTCCCATGTTTTCACATTGTAATAAAACCAGATCAAATGTACAATCCTGTGTAAACAAAGAATGAATAAAACGGCAATACATGTTGGAACAAGTTGTCCCAGACTTAACCTAATTTAGAGCCGGGATCTAGTTTCATGGAGTACTACTGTGCATAATGGCTTTGTCGTTTGAAAGTTAGGAACCCCAGCTTTTAATTTCATACACTGTTACTGTTAAAAAACAAAAAAGACTTAACAGGCCTCAAATGACAAGATTGTAAACGCATTGGAGTTTGAAGCCATGAGAAGATGAAAACAATGCATATTTTGCAAGCATCTGTTTGAGCCACACTAAAGAGGAATTAGCTTTAGCCCCGGGAAGACAGGCAGAAGCTGTGGGTCCATTAAACTCTTTATTACAGAGCCAGCAGCCTCATGCTAACTCACTTACCCTGGTCTGCACACGGCTTCGCTCCGTGGATCCACATTGCCCTTTTCTCCCTGCCACCAAACGCCTTTGTGTGTGTGTGTGTGTGTGTGTGTGTGTGTGTGTGTCGGCTGATTGACAATAAGCCTAAAAAAAGTGAAAAAAATCCCACTGTTCCGTGCTCCCCTGTCCTTCGTGGGTCACATTTCAGCTCAAAAGACACGCAATCGGTCGTGCCAATGTTTTTAGTAAACCATGGCAACAGCTTTCATCATAGCGTTTGGTTTGTCGGTCGCATTAAGCGCTGGGAGTGGAGTTTCTTTTCGTGCACTGCTTTTTGAGATGTGACAGATGTATGTGCTAAGGGTCTGTCACCGATCTGATTCATATTACACTTGAAACAGGCCAGAGAGGAGAGTGCGAACGCCATGACACTGTGTGAAGGACTGTCTCATTATGTGTCCCATACTCCATTTAAATCAAGCCGCCTTCGTTCTCCCTGCTCCGCTGTCTGCGCTTGTGTCCCGTATTTTCCTTCTGTAAGTTTTCATAGTGGCGTGTTGTTTGTTTAAGTCGTTGTTAATGTGGTCATGAGTATTTCTTCAACAGTTGCAGTTGCAGTGTTTTCTAATAGAGATTGGGGAATGTGGTGTTCCCTAGACCTCCAACTTTTATCAATCGGAATGCTAATTTTACAGAACAGAAAGGGCAGATATTGAAAGAAAATTAAATCCCTGCAATAGTGCAAAATATCTACAGTAAAATAGTAAAATAGATAAAGAAATTACTCAGCATTGAGTAATTCAGAATCATTAATTTTAAGATTATCTTTATTAATCTCTCAACAGGAGAAATGTACATGTCACATCCGGTAGCTAGAGGTGCAACGGTTCAGGGCAGGGCCTGTTTGTACTGTGATGGGAGACCTGTGGAAACACCAGTGGTCATAGATAATCTTTATGTAATCTTTATTCCGGACTCAAGGTCCATACAAAAGACAACACATGGACACCACTAGACACATAAAAAAAACATAAAAATACAGTGGGGTGGCTGCAATTGTAAAGTAAAGTGCTAAGCTCGCCCACATTGCCCGGTGTGTGTGTGTGTGCGTGTGCATGTGCGTGTGCGTGTGTGTGTGAGTAGTGTGGTCTCTCGGGTGGATGGCACATACTTATTGTCTCACTTTTGTCATTTCAATTGAGGCTCCTTCACCTGGGTTGATGGTGTCTGTGTCTCACTTCCTGGTTTCAACAGCCATTCTTGATCTAGCATTTGAACTTATTTCTCTCATTAGACAGACCACGCCTACCCAGGAAGTATCAGAATCAGCAGATGTCATAGACAATGGTGACAGCTCTAATGGCTCACAGTTAACAGCCACATGTCAAATTTAATATATCTCACATATTTCAAGAAACAAAGGCAAATGTACTAACTGGGTAATGCCAATTATATGCTGACCTCAAATACATTACCATTGACTTTAAATATGTTGGTAATAGCCAGTATGCTAATTTGACAATTCTAAATGCATCTCTCCACGATGTTGCAGGCAAACCGACTATAATGTGAACACGAGATTCCAGTCGATGTTGAAAGAAATACTTCATAAATCCACTCCTGATTTTTGATGTGATTTTGGCATGAAATGACCAGATCACAACATTATCAAAAAAAAACAACACTTGGAGATGAACTGAACCAACAAAACATCATAATTTAGTTTGGCACCAGCCTGGTCTCAGCAATATACGCTCAATCAGACACACTATTAGCTGGCATGTTTTGTTGACTATAAACATGGAGGCTTGCAATTCATTCAATGGGTAAATATGTCACTTCTCTGCCATTTGGTGAAGATAAAGTGCAATACTGTTCCCTTGCCATAGAGAGGGTGTACACAAATGCACTACAAACGCAAAAGGAATATTTCAAAACATGTTAGTTGTCAAAAATACATGAACGACCATATTCCTTTATTGATAAATAAACATACATCTTGTGTTTGCATTACCCAACCTCTTTGAACGCTCCCATGTAAGCATTGCGACGTGTAGACAGCCCATGCTCCTTTTAGCAGGAGCTCTCAAAAAACGGCTGAATTGACACATGCAACCACCGCCGATGGCAATTCTCCAATCATCTTTTGGGCTTGCGATGGTTCCTGTCCTTCAGAGCATATTGTGTGATTGTAGGCCATCCCACAGTGTCGAGGCCGGCTGACGCCTCAGATCCACTGAATACAGAATGGGCTTCTACTGCACTGTGCTCAGGCTGCCTTTGACAGTGGAGCGCTGTCTGTGTCACACTCTAACAGACAGCCAAATAACCCCTTGGCAGTGTAAACAAAGAGAGATTACACCCTGGTGAGTGCTAGGAGTTTGCCTGCATGTGCACTGCTCCTGCTATCCATGCTGCAAAGAGAGGCAGAGAGGGCGGAGTAAACCTCTCATGGAGTTGGTGGGAATCATGTCGAGGAACCAGTAATGAGCAATTTCCAAGTGACCTTTGGAGATGAGAGTATGTAGCGTTGGTTAGTCGTGCGTGTTTCAAGATGTACTCTTTGGGTGGATTCGCGTTTATTATTCAATGATGGATAATTGATGTTTGATGTTATTTATTCACTTGATATATTGAGTATGCCTTTGGTTTTGATTGATTTTTTTGAAGCTTATAAACATAAATCAGTTATAGAAGGTACAGCAATTAAATTTTACACATGAATTTAGAATATTTTTTTTGGACTTTGGACTAGAGCAGATAATATGGTCCGAACCAAGCCGCTACTCCACCTTTTGACCTGGACCCGTCCTGCTCCACCCAGAGTCTACTCCACCTCTGCTTGACCGTATTTTGCATTTAAAAATTAAGTATGGCATGTCCATATTGACATTACAAACAGTAATACAATACAACTACCAATGGCATAAGAGAGACACCCCAAAACACACACACACAGGCCCAAACACCCTCCAACTCTACACCTCTTTCTCACTACTTACTAATTACTCTCTTT
>JAPMNZ010949051.1:0-13521 GCA_029875035.1 Pomatoschistus microps | reverse complement strand
ATATATATACACATCAAAACAAATTTGCAATGTCATTAATTTATTTAAATGTATTTATTGTATGGATAGTGCAATATGAAATATATGAATATGCTGCGGCAGAGTTAGACTTTATTTACTTACAATATGTATTTTTTAAGGTATATATGACATACTTATGTTAATTTATTAAAACAATAATTCTTGTCTCTATGGCGATAGACATGTTTGATGACGCACTGTGGAGTTTTTAAGCAAATCTATGATATCTTCATTAAGACAAGTAGAAAAAGTGCAGCTCTAAATAAACTAAAAACTAAAAAGTACAGCTTTGTAAGCAAATATGATTTCTCAGCATAACATGGATTGTTTATATATTTTTTTGCTGTTCCGGCACACATCCAACATAAACGGTTGTACCTGTGATTCTTCCTGGTGATTTCTCTGACTCTCCCTCCTCTGCGGTCAGGAAATGATCATAATGTGAGTCTATAAAATCGGAGCAAGTTTAGATAAGACTTCTACTCACTTACTTTCTGCAGATTGAATCATTAAACATATACAGTCCCTGTACCATTTTGTTCATCTCCCTCCTCTGATATAGGAAAGTCCCAGTCAGTCGATGATTCTAACAGATCCAACATTTCTTGATGATCACTGTCGAATAGGTTTATGTCTTTACGAGGGTAATCGAAGTCGTCTTCTGGATAGAAAACTGTTTTTTAATAATTCAATTCAATTTATACTTTTATAGCCCTAAATCACAACAGTAATTTTCTCTGAGGAGTTTGCAAAACTGTTCAATTTGCCAACACAGATCAGAGAATATAGCCGGTCAAACACAGGAAAAAAACCCACACAGAGCCATTGGTCCATAAGGGGCAGATGACCAATGTCCGCAAATGTTGATAAAATATTAAAGAGAAGAAAAAAGTTCAGTTTCTATTTTTGCTTAATTACCTGCATTTGTCAAGTGCATTGTAGAATCAAGATCCAAAAGACCTGTGTAAATCAACAGGAATCAGAAGATGTCCTCTGTTGTGTCATTATTTTATATGTACAAATATTGTTTAAATGGATTACTTCTTTGGTGTCTTGGAGACAGAGTTGTTGAAGTCGTTTCCTGAATGGCAGATGGAGCGCTCAGATCCAGTGTGTAGCAAAATGGAACTAGAAAAACAACAGGAATGTCTAACATTTGTAAAAAAATAAATGACTTGATAAATGTTGATAATTGTTGATCAGATTGTGCTTACCGTCATTGACAGTTCTGGAAGAAGCATTCACCAGGAACAGACTCCAGGTGTAATGGATCAAATCCAGTGGAGGGAGAGAGCACCGGTCACAAAAGGCCCGGACAGAGAGCGGCTGGTCCCAGTTCACTCTGGGGTTTTGGATTTCTACGCTCACTTTCCTACAGAAAAAAAGAGTCCAGTTGACAAATGCAATTCTTGTTTTAATTCAGCAACATCTCATCTTGTGGTTATAGATGCAATATTTTCTAGTGACTTAAAGCTGGAGTATGTAACTATTTTTAACTTAATCAAATCAAATCAGAGCACAACATGCTGCATTTATAGATAGATAGATAGATAACTTTATTTGCGGACTCGAGGTCCAAATCACAAGACAAGAAAACAAATAATAAAATAAAACAAACAACAGACAATAAAAACCTCTAAAATTTCTAGAATAAAATAATCACAGCATTTTTTGAATCATTCAGCCGACATATAAACTTAAACATCAAATTTCTCAGGACAGCTTGCAAAGTGTTTACTCTTATTAGAAAATCTTATACAAACTGAGAGCCAAAAATATACATAATAATAATAACTCATGTGAAAACTTGTGATAAAACCAAACTGTGTTCTAACATGCTTTGAATTCAGGCTTTTAAATTGTTTTTACTTTTAAGCTCCTTGTAACACAATATTATTTACATTCATATGTTTATATATATATTTATATATATAAACACATTATAAGGATTCAAATTGAAAAATACATTTTTCTCACCATTCTATGTCTCTATTGACAGTGAGGAAGACGTCAGATGAAGCTGAGCGTCCGGCACTTTCTATGGTGAGTGTGATTTGAAACTGATCAAAGTTTGGTTTAAGGAAAGATGCAGAAAAAGACACTTGAGCAGACGACATGTGAACGTCACGATTAAAGCAGGAAGTGGAGATGATGCTGAGTGGTTTACAGGTCCAGTGAAGCCTGGGAAATAAAAATATAAAACATAGAACTGTTTTTGTACATTTTAGTAACAGTATTTATCGGAAATTGACAAGAAAGAAAATAAACTTGATCGCTTTAGTCAAATTCATACACACTAATAATCTGGGTATATGCAGCAACACAAGCAGAGATAAAAAAAACATTTTGATAAAAAGATTAGCTTAAAATAAAAGACATGCATTAAAGATGAAGTACCTAATTTATTTTTAAATACATTATAGTGTTTGTCTCAACAAAGACCATTATGAGTATCATTTTATCTTTTACTTTCAGTCTCTATTTGAATGTGAAGAAAATAATACAAATCCTATTCTATCATAATTCTGTAGATCAAGTAATGTTTAACGTAATCCCATCCTCTTGTGAAAGGAAAGTGAGCGAATTTACTGTGTATCCGTACCTTGCTGTGCTGTGAGGATAATCTGGGTCGTAAGACTGTGTTCCGTCCAGCAGGATCACAGTTGAGTTTCTATTGTTAATAAAAACATTGGTGCCGCCTTGAACAATGGCCACGGGCGGCGTCTGCACCACCTGCAGCTTCACGCTGTAGTTGCTGTACACCGCGCTGCCGACCACTCTCACCTAGTTATTCAACACACGTTGTTAAGATTCATGATTATAGTGTAGACCAGGGCTTCTCAACTGCAACGGTGTCAGGACCCATCAGCCACTTACAAATTACCCAAAGGAGAACTGAATTTCAGATTCAGTTAATTTGCCATTTGCAGTAAAACCACATTGGAATACCTGTGCAAGAGCACTCAGTGTGCACCACATCTCATGCCAAAGCTCCATGTCTTGGCGCTATGTTATTTAGGATATAAATATCTAAAATACGGTATTATTTTTTTATTTAAGTAATGAATAATACTACAAAAGATAAAATTATTAACAAAATAACTCTTTGGAATCGAAGAAATTGAATTTTGTCTTCTCAAGAATGCAAGTTATGTATTTTGTTTCAAGTAAATGTGTTTAATCTAATTTTCAGAGGATTTCGATTTATGTTCTTTTTATTTTATTCTTAAACAAATACAAATATTAATATCATTATACTGTTTTCCAAATAATTCTGCTTCTTCCTAGATTATTTTGCAGTGTAGTAGATACTCTTTGTATGACCCACTGATAATAATCCTGTTATCCATTTTTAGGTCCCGACCCACCAGTTGAGAACCATTAGACAACAATGACGTATACTTACTTTAGCGATGGCGGTGTATGTGTCATAATGCAGAAAATGTCTTGGAAGCACCAGAGTCTGTCTGTGTGTCTCTATACGGCTCAAAGGAAAGTCTTCTCCCATTGAGTCGAGCAGCGTCCACGAGAACTGAACACCTCCAGAGACGACCGCATCACAGTCGAACTCAGAGTCGTACGTCACTCCAAGGCGGATGCCTTCATGTCTGGGCACCTGAAGAAGGAACACAATGAAGGAACATCAATCCTAGTTAGACATTGTGCAGAATAGTGAACTGTTTAGATTATAAACAACTATCAAAAACTTCAAAATTACAAACGTTTGCATAGATTTATACAAAATAAACAAATGAACATGTATACATAAATATGTTCACCTAATTATTTTCGTTGTTTTTTTCCTTGAGCAGTTTTTTTTTTTACAAATTTCAAAATAGTTTCGTTTCCAAACTTGATGACATGACACGTTATACAGGTCAAAGTCTTTCACAGTTGATCTATAACGAGCACTGACCTTTATAGTGAGGGGGCCCATGTTCTTCACTGGTGGAGGCTGACAGTGAGAGTCAACTACAAAGATGGGACGTCTCAGAGAGGCTCTGCTCACTAGGTTCGACACAGTCACTTCCACTGGGAACTCTCCCAAACTACATCCACAACAAAAAACACCTGGGTTATAACTGCACTGGGCTGAAAGAAATAGTATTTGACAAAGGCATTGTGGCCAAAACAACCTTATAAATAATCAATTAAAATCTCCAAATAGAGTAAAATTATTTATGGTATATTTCTGTGCCTCAGATGATGTTAACTTCTTCTCTGAGGTTACCTTTGAAAGACATGTTTCTCAGAGCTATGTCCATGTTTCGATGAACCGTCTCCAAACGTCCAAAAGAAGTGCAGCTCTGTCCCAGAGTTCACTCTGCAGCTGAAAGTCACAGTTTGGCCCCGCAGCACAGAGGCCTGGTGCACAAGTCTGTTTAGTTTTACTGCTCTTTGGACAATAATTGGAAACGGCACTGAGGCGGTGGACGTCCAAGGGGTCACCATGACAACTGTGACATTGTACCTAAAATGATTGTAACATGTTATTTTCTAGAACTGCATTGCAGCTACTTTTCAAAGTGCAAATCGAGAATGAAACTTTTTGAGGACAATCACAGGTTAGACCCACCCTACACTAGAACATACATCTTTAAAATCGTGCAGCCCTAGTTCCTTGTACCTGCCCGGTTTGTTGTATTGTTTAGTAATGGTCTTCAGCGTGTTTCGCGCAGAGGTGAAGTCTCCAAAGTCCCATAAGAATTCCACAGAGTTCTGAGCGTCAGTCAGTGCAGACAAGTGGACTTTTGTGTTGGTTGGATAAGCTTGTTTGGCAGCGTAAACCTCAACCACTGGAAAACATTTTATATTAGGTTCATGATGTAGTTTGAATAAATATCTTAAATACAGGCCAAGACGCTATCAAGGCTTGTTTCATTGATCTTGAATGTACTATTTTAAAATACAACTCAACAATATTATTTTTTAAAACACCAGATTCAAAAGAAAAGGGGAAAGGAAGCTTGTCTTTGCACTACAATCTGATGTATTTTTCCTGTTTTCTCTAAATGAAGTAATCATGTTTCTTACGATTACCATTCCGACCAGTCTCTCTCTTTTCCTTCAGCCGCACTTTCACAGTCTTGTTCTGAGAAGAAAATAACATTTTCACTTTGGTCACAACCTCCCTGTTCCAATGCTGCTAGAAGTAATTCAGCTGATTTGATTTAGCAGGACTGTATTGAGGAAAAGTGCAGCTAAACTAAAGACGACATAAGTTACAGAATTGGAGGTGCGAATGATTTGAATGAGGTGTAAAAACGTTCTGTGGATTCCATCTTCACAATGGGTGTAACAGCAGAGGTCATTGTAATCAGCAGTCACACTGACGCCATAAACTTGTTGCTAGCAGCTGGTGTTGTTTTAACTGTATGTGATTAGTATTGTTAAAACTGACAGGAAGCCACAACAATTTACACACCAAGAATACTGTTGCTTTAGAGTGTATAACAGTTCATAAGAGACATTCAGAATTTGTATGACTATACCCTATATTAGTTTACTACACAAATAAGTTTTAGTTGCCTGAATATATTTTATAGAAAAAGATAAAAAATCAAACTTACTCGTGCGCTGATGCATGTTGACTGTGAATATATGTCCTCTACAGCTTCACTGTCCAATCTGGGCCAAACCTTTACCAAATCATCTTCTGCTTGGGCCAAAACGGTGAGATTCTGCGTCACCGTGATCACAGAGAGAATATTGGATGTTACGACTCCTAAACAAAATAATAAAGCATTGTTTATCAAATTGTGTGTATTAGTATAATGTGATATGTGTGACTCACTGATTTCATATGTTCCTGGAGCCTCAAATCTCCAGTTGGATGAAACATTAAAGAAGCCGTGATCCAGAATGTTGACATGGAGAGAACTTTGGCCTTTGGGGGTCATTCCCACAAATTCCACAGTGACATCAGAGAGCTCCTGTCGCCCAAGCCCAAATATCCCTACAATACATTTGTTTTCATTTTTATTTGAGACCAAATAAGTCTTAAGTTGACTTAACAAGTGTTGATCACAAATGTATTTAATCTACTCACTATAAACACTAAACATACAGTTTTTATTTTTTTTAAACACAAAAGTAAAAAAAACAAAAATAAACAACATTGTCACCCAAATCAAAAAGTATGTATAAATGTTAAAGAGACAACTTCATTCACAGATGGGAAAACTAACTTATATAGCAATATTAGGACTCGTATATATAACCATGATCGAAATTAATGACTGAGAGAGAATCAAAAACTGGCCTGTTGGCTGGTCCAAAGGTGCAGCTAAGTTTCCCGACACTTTAATGTTGAAGATTGTTTTGGTAAAAACCAGGAGTGTAGACACAGAGAGGCTGATGTTGTCCAGAAAGGGTCCATAGGTTTGGTACAGAGCCACAGTTCTTCTGCTCTCTCCAATTGGCAGCAACGCAGCACTGTGGGAGAAAGATGTATTATTATCTTTTAATTATTCAACTATCTGTGAGTTTGCCTCACCGGTGTCCTGGGACACGTGTTGATGGGATGTTTGGACAAATAGATGATGGACATCTCAGCAGCTTCTGGTTTCCACAGAAACAGCCCGCTGAGGTCACAGCAGCCACGCTGCACCTGAGAGTAACACGGGTTAAAACAAATAGTTCATTTGGTGTAGGCATTCAATTATAGTATTTTAATCAACTAAAAGGTCATGTTATTTTTTCTATCTTTTAACAACGACTTCTCACCCTTCCCTTTGGCAGCGAGCAGAGCAGAGCACCGGGTCCCGGTCTGCAGTGAGCAGGTCCAGAACGGTGCAGCTGGACACACATCCCAAGAACCACGGGTCTGTGCGGCCGGCCACCCCGCCAACCCCGGGCTTAGTGAGGAGTACCGCAGCGAGGCTCCACACGGTGAAGACAAACCCGGAGTTCATGGTGCTTTCAGAAAGTTCGCAGTGGAGCATCAGGTGCAGCAGCAGCAGTAGCAGCAGCAGCAGCAGCAGTAGTAGCAGCAGCAGCAGCAGCAGTAGTAGCAGCAGCAGCCACAGAGGAGGAGGAGGAGGAGGAGGAGAAGGAGGTGAGACCTATGTCTGCATCTCTCACAGAGGGACTGTATGCACGGACCAGGGCCTAACACCTGCTAACACACTCTGACCAAAGAAAACAACAAAGGACGAACTGCAGATACAGACACAGGCGGTCTTAGCTAACACTATGATAGTGTTTTGACACAACCTCTTAGCTAATGCTAGCTTCTCCCGTTCATGCTAATGCTCGGAAGCATGCATGGATATACCTGCTGTGTCAGCGCACTGTATAAAATGTATAACATGTATAACATGTATGCGTAAAATGCTAGGTGTTAACTTATTGACAGACTTTTCATGAATAGCCTTGCTGCCCAAAGAGAAGAGAACCTTTATTTAATCTCAAATTGGGGGATTTTCCGTGTTGCAAGAACAAGAACAGTAGGACTATGTGAGCATTCAAAAATAAGAATAATAGCAGCTATATAATAATAATAATAATAAATACAATTGGCAAATATGGATTTCATATTTGTATTTACAATAATGACAGAAAAGCAGCAACATATCCCTTTAATGCCCTTTATAATGGCTGGCTTGTAACGTACATTTTTTGCTGAATTATTCTATTAACATATTGAGTAGCGTATCTACTGGCCCCACATTCTTCATTAGCCTATGCTTTTCAACACAAATATGTGGCAGATAGTTTATAATGTTTTCTCTAGGATACTTTAAAAAAGCGTGTCAATGTTCAGCCTGCTGACTTCAGCGGTCCACCTTAAAAACGTCTTCCTGATATGTCGACCTCCCCTTTAAAGGCTTATGTCGTAGCTCTGTGAGCAGACAGGGGGCGCTGTCAGACCACAGCATGTCTCCTTACTCCGGCTGTATAGCGCTCACAGCTGTATGCTACATACATATAACACATATGTTATAATACCTATGGCCTTGCTCTTTGAATAAATTATTATGTTTATGGATTGTGCTCATATAGATGTCTATTATCTATGAATCCTGCTCGTAGCTGTTTGCTACAGATACTTGATTGTCTGGTCCTGCTGCGCTGCACAGAATGGCTCCGCGGGGGAATCGCGTTCATTTCACCGGGTGGGAGTTCGATGTTTCAGTTATAGATTATATCCCATCAGTCTTTTCTTTCCGAGACACATTTGCGCACATGCACTAATCATGTTTCCTATAGCCTACTTAAGAGTAATGGTTCATTTTAATACTTTGTGTTAGTCTGATTCATCCCACATTCTCACCCTGTAGCTTGGGTTTTCCGTCTGGACACATTTGCTGCAATAATTATTCTGCAAGATCTCTCATATTATTAATCAGCAGCGTGCATGGTTTTGTGGGTTCCCAAACAGCGGGTTTAGCCCTGATCCTTCATCACAGAAAGGGAACAGCTTTTCTCCGTGAAATCACTTGCATTCATAATTTGCAATCACAGCTCAGGACGATATGGCCATACACTTGTTTGAATAAACGACTTTTAAAAATATATAAACATGCGCCTTGTTGTGCGTCCCCAGATGAGGTCCTGCGCAGTGCGCGGCACAAACCCGCGGGACGTGACCCAGAGACACACTGCGTGATCGGCATTGTCTGTGAGACTAAAGCACAAATAACATGAGCTCTTTATTCTCAAATTCTCTTTGTAATTACAATTTTGACATTGGCAAAACAACTTATGAAGATCGTATGGCCAAAAGTTTTTGAGACGAGCTAAATAATGTTCTGAAGATGCTGATGCGGTGTGGTCATAAAAATACATATCTGATCAAAGAAATGTGACCAGGTTGTGTTCTCTGGGTATTTCTCTCTTCGCTTTTCAGTAGTTTATGGTAGAAAAAAATAAAATAAAAATCAATATTCGTTGTAATATCAGGAGTATTATAATGTTCTTAATACCATATTCTACCAATCTGGGACGGAAAATGATTCACGCGGTAGAATTTTATAATGGGTCCCACAATGTTTCTAGTGTGATGGTCTTCAAACAAATAATTAAGCCTATAAAAAACTTGATGATTCTGCCCTCCGATCGCATTTATTTAGTTATTATTTCTGTTTGGCTTCAGAATATTTAGTTATACCCTGTAGACCGATGATGCCTGGTCACAACAGTGATGTTTAGGCTGCTACAGTCCATCTTCCCTCATGCAGCAGCTTTGTGTTCTTTAACTCAGTGTTATCTCTTCACGTGGTTAAAGTTAAACCAAAGTGATTTTTTTGTCGTTTTTAAAAAGCCTTTGACGACGTCTGGCGCGCGTTTCCCTGAGGGGAAGCGTGCTCTGGTTACACTTCAAATACGTCTCAATCAAAGCAGATTATGAACGGGATCCGCCGCGCTGACGTCATCTGCATTTATACCTTTACTCGACAACACGTGTTCAGATTATTAGAAATCTTACAATAACGGTCATAGTGTGAGCTGTTAACCACAAGCCAGTGTTTCACCTCCTGTGCAAAATGTTATCTTGAATTCATTATAAAGTTAGCCTATACTTAAATATAGACTAATTTTATTCTTTCTACATATCTAATTAATAAAGTGTCTTCATCTTAGATGTGTTCAATCAAAATAAATATGTGGCGTAAATGAATAATACATACCTTGACCTTAATACTAATCTCCTCATCCTCTTCCATCTCCTCCTTTTCCTAATAGTACTATACTACTCCTATCATAATGATAATAATAATAATATAATAGTATAATGTTGTTTCTCTTTAAACCTAGAAAGAATGCAACACCTCATACGCTCAAATGCCTATTGTTACCATAAGTAGCAGACACCTGGTGTTCTGAATCTGGAGCACCAGTTTCTCTATTTTACCCTAAAGATAAAGGCGGAAACGAGTTTCTCACAAAAAGCTTGGTCCCCAGCTTTCGGCTTTGTCCAAAATTCGGAATGCTCAAGAAGTGGGACTTGTAACTTTATCTGGCAAAAGCCCAAGACAGACTAAGAAAAAAAGAGTCCTTTAGGTTCTTTCTTAATTGCCATTTTAACAGTGGCGGAGTAAGAATTCATGCTTCTATAAGATGGAATAATGAGTC
Source organism: Pomatoschistus microps (assembly GCA_029875035.1). Lineage (NCBI taxonomy): Eukaryota > Metazoa > Chordata > Actinopteri > Gobiiformes > Gobiidae > Pomatoschistus > Pomatoschistus microps. The sequence goes on along the minus strand of JAPMNZ010949051.1, from coordinate 3,423 downwards.
TATCATCATCTGCGTGTTTTGACCTTTAGCGCTAAGTGCGCACGGAGGACTGAAGGTAAAGCATCGTGACAGTCCAATAATCCACAAGCCACGGCCTGAGCCGCGGGTAAGGGTTAGAGGGTCTCTGACTAAGTAATGCTCACGAAGAACACTTGAAGGAAGATTTTGTCGTCTCATATTCTTGATTTCATAAACAGTTGGATGTGAACAGGCTGCTGAAGCTTCCGTGTTGCTGCTTTTATCCCTGGGTCAGACCTGGTATGAGAGGTCAGAGGCCACAGCTGCTCAAATCCCCCTCTGTGTGTAATGTTTTCAATGAGCGGCCATTTAAAACAGAGGCCACTGACCATAACGTCATGTTTTAATCACGGAGATGTGGGTGAACCACCAGTGTGGGCTCTGCATGAACTGCATCTGTTTAGCTTCTAATTAAACTGTACCAGTTCACAACCGGGCCAGGGCGATTGCGAAATACGTTGCATTGATTACGTATTAAAAGGCACTGGAGCTATACAGAACTATTTGTCTATCCCAAAATAGCAATAATAATATTAGCCTAAATAACTAACGATATATGACGGTCTATAATTATGTTATTTTTTGTTATTCATATTTTCGTGTATTTGTTTAATGATAGGAGCATATGATGAGTGAATAAATGAAGCTTTAATTGGTGCACAGGGGCCGAAGTCCTCACACACTTATATGAAAGCCTTTATGCTCCGGAGCGCGCGTCTCGCTGCTGCTGTTCCCTCTCCCTCTGCTGCTGCCGAGCCCTGCAAAGCCGCATGCAGAGCCTGCAGAGCCCGAGCCCTGCAGAGCCGCATGCAGAGCCGCATGCAGAGCCGCATGCAGAGCCCTGCAGAGCCGCATGCAGAGCCGCATGCAGAGCCTGCAGAGCCATACTGCTGCGGCCGTCTTTACCATAAAAGCTTTATACACACAACCACAATATCCTACTGCCAATCACCGATATAATTATAATTTACAAAACACACCTCCTTTCACGTTTACTAATTTCGTCCATATTCGTGATGCCTATTTCAACTTCCCTGAACACTCTGCAGTTGTACTCAGGAGCCAATCTTTCTTTTCAAACCTGATTTTTGTTCAGCTAAAAATAGGCATCTGAAAAATGTCCCAATGGATTCATATAGTTTATGTGTTATGTGTCCTTTGTGTTTTTCACGTATTTCACTCCATAGCCTAATCTGTGTAAATTAATGGTTTATCTTCTTGCCTAAATCTCGATTGAAACATAATAGGCTGCATTACAATCCCGTGGTATTTTTTCTGACTTAATTATTATAGTTATTATAATAAAAAAATCTAACTTTAGTGAAAAGATGCTAAATATACCTAAACATCTCTTTTTATTCATACTGTATACAGATTTAACATTATGCCTAATCTGCGGGTTGTTTTGCGCGGGTGTTTGTGTGTGTGTGTGTGTGTGTGTGTGTGTGTGTGTGTGTGTGTGTGTGTGTGTCTAAAACATTTTTAGATGCTAAATATCGCGATGGAGGGGACAAAACTTATCTAAAGTTTAAGGCGACATTTTCCCATATCCTCTCCGCTGCGATTCTATAGGAGTTACAGTCTACTGGTTTCCAATCCGCACTGGAATTTAACCCTGAAACGCCAGCAGCAGAAGAATGGCTGGTCTTTGCTCCCAGCCGCCCAGTCGGCTCCTCTTATCAACCTCAGCCGCGGACGGGACGAGACGCACACCGCCATTCATCACGTTCAAAACATGGACTCATTGTCCAAAAGTGTCTGCGTCAGCCTCCTCAGTGTGTCCACTCCATTCTAACTTGATAAAGACACAACTAAGCATGCTTTATGTAGTCTCTTATCGACGTTATCATCTCGAACCCAAGTCCTCGATTCTCGCTTTTTTGCTAAAAGGTGTCTGTCCCCTCACGTCATGGTTCCCTCTGAACTAATCTTTCACATATACATCTTTCTGAAGGTGGAAAAGCGTCTGCGTGATTCCACTAAAAAGTTAAAAACCATTTTATAGAACATTTTCTGATTAGAAATGTTTATATTGGAGAAGAGTAAACAAACATATGAGGCCTCCAGGATATCAGGTTTGTCACAGTTTGATATTTGTTTTATACTTTCTTCAATGGCTGTAAAACATTCAAAGTGAAAAAGTCATCTTATTCTAACACGCCTAAAGGAATATATCTGTAGGTTATTGAACAGAAACAATGAGGAAAAAAATGACACCAGTATCTTTTAATGAAAACCTTTAAAATCTTAAAAAAGAAAGTGCTTCAGACATCAACCGTTCAAGTTCCCGATGTCTTTTCGGCCATAATTCTCAACAAGACTCATAAGAAATTACATAAAAATAAATATTCAGTTTTATAAACAACCAGTGACTACAAATGTCAAAAACCTGACCTCAAGTATTTTGTATCGCACAAACAAGAAAGGCAGGGACGAGGGAGCAGGCCCAGCTTCTCCTTTATTGTTTACATTGATTGCGGCGACACTCCTGAGAGTATTTTTTGTCTTTATGATGGAAAGGGCCTCCCAGGCCGTTACTTCCATCTTGTATCCGAGGAAGGGCGCTTTGAATCGAGCGTGAGAATAGGTTGGAGCGGCAGAGGGGTGAGCCACGGGCGATCATCCTCTTCCTATAGCCTATCTGCTTTTGACATGCGGATTAAAGGTCGAAGACTTGCAACAAGGAGACTCCCCCTCGACCCTTCATGTGCACCCCCTCTGTTTCAACAACTTGCCCTGACTGCTTTCAAAAATAAATCAATTTGAAAATTGGGCTGAGACTTAAGCATTATATGCCTATACACAGAGTGAGTGTATATGTTTAGAATCCTGCTTATACGGGAGAAAGGCTTTAGGTTGATCATGTCCGTCCACAGAATGCAGGAAGAAGAGTGTGGCGCTACGGCTCTGGTGTAGGCCTATAGTAGCAGAGGTTTAGGCTTACATTCATAGCTATGAAGCTTGAGGATCACCTTTAGCTTAAGGCTAAAATATTGACAATTGAACAATCTATCATCATCCAGTGATTTCACAGCTGAAACTAGACTCCCAGCAAAGTGCAATGCATGCTGGTCATGGAGTGCTTGGGTACATGGTGTTTTTAGTGATTCACAAAAGGTGTATTGTCTGTTGTCCAGGTCATATTGCTTAATATTGTTCCAAAGCAGGTCTATAGTAGCACTTATGGCCGCATGATTTAGGCGCAGAGTTGGCGTGCACATGTGGCGGAATGGTGACATGATTGTGTCAAATGAAAGCCTATCTGTTAGGAATTAAGGATTTGATTGTCTTAATGCAAATATGACGAATCTGGCATGTCCAGCTTGCCAGGAAATGGATTAATAAACTCACGGGCACTAAAATATATAATTTTTCGGGGGGAAACTGACAGTCAGGTAAAAATCA
>JAPMNZ010949042.1:0-11449 GCA_029875035.1 Pomatoschistus microps | reverse complement strand
GGGTCAAGTAGGACTGGTGGAAAAGGGGTTCAAGTTTGCCACTTTACTGATGTCATAAATGCTGTCTACAAGTGTTGTCACAGGCACCTAGATGCAATGGAACAACTCTCACAAAGCAATTTAGATCCACAAATTCAATGCTATTTAAATCAAACAAAAGTATGTGAAAGAATTGTCTAAAGGAAATGCAGCATCCATAGCAGCAGTGTGCAATGCCTTCTCTCCATGCTACAGAATTGATTTTGTATCACGGTACCATCACGTCAACAAACTTCAAACCTGTGTGCAGACAGTGTCGGCTGAGCTGGAGGCGCGTGTGCGAGGGGAGTTCAGAGCTCTTCGTCAGATCCTGCAGGAGGAGGAGGACTGTGCGCTGGAGCAGCTCAAACGAGAGCAGCATGAGGAGCTGGAGAAGGTCCGCCATCATCTTGAGCCCACGGAGAAAGCCCTGAAGGACCTCGAGGAGAATATCAAAGTCCTGGAGAATTCTAGCAGCACAACGGAGCAATCATCGCTGACCCAGGTAAAGTGGGCTTCAATGAGCAGGAACATTAGCTTGCAATTGTTTAGCCGTTTAGTTTCTTGTGTTTGAAAGTCAGATTTGTTTTTACTACATTATTCATTTGAAACAGTAATAGCAGTAACATTTCTTATTTGTTTTCTTCCCCCAGCTCCCACAGCTCAGGTAAGCTTCACTTTATTTATCTGATTGTGTTGCACCCCTCATGAGCCTGGACAGGACCAGAGTACCTCAGTTGTTTGGAGTAACAGTGTCTCATGTATAGTTTAGGAACAATCATCTTGTTGTCTTAGTAATCAAAGTTTTCTGTTTTTTTGTTTTAATGTATTTGGTTTTTCTAGTTGTCTGGTATATAAGAACCAAATATTCTGTTTTTAGTCACCATACATTTCTTCAGTGAAAGTTTGAAATCCTCTTTTGCATCGTTTGATATTTTTTATTTTTGTTCATTATTTAGGTACTTCTATTTCAGTTGAGTTTTAGATATTTCTGAACAAAAGGAGTTCATGCTTGACTGAAACCAAAACCAAAAGTCAGAAAAGCTTTTTTGCACACTGATGGACCAATTATTATTATTATTATTATTATTGTGAATTGTGTTCTCAGTTCATTGTTGAGAATAGACACCTTTTATGTGGTTGTTTTCTAGAGTGAAATATTTTTAAAATGATGTATAACATGCCAAAGTTGCCCATAAAAACCTTCAAGTTCCCACTGTATTACCCCTGGTTGGGAAACACTGGTGAAGCCCATTTATACTTTCTGCCTGCCATTTGTCGGGAAAAAAAAATGACCCACAGGCTACAAAATGAACACTGTGTTTTTGTTGCTGACAGGCCATGCGTCCAAGTGGAATTGGCTCCCGACTTTGATGCAGATGCTTTCAGCCTCAAATATATTGCCCCATTACAATACATCGCATGGAGAAAGATGTACAAATCTCTGAAGCCAGGTAATTTCCTCTTTGTGCACCTCATTAGATGGCAGTATTCAGTTCCAAATGAGACCTCTTGAAACAATAGCCGTATTTAATCATACAATCATAGCAGTAATTCATAAGAAATGCTAATTGTGTAACCCCCAGGTCCTTCTCCATTGTTGTTTGATATCAACACTGCTCATCCCAACATCACCATCTCCCAAAACAAAACACTGGCGATGGAGAGCGATACTCCGATTCTTTACAAGGCGCATCATAAGCGCTTCCTCCAATGTGTGAACGTGCTGGCAACACAAGGTTTCCACACGGGCCGCCACTATTGGGAAGTGGAGCTGGGATCCAAATCCAAGTGGGACCTCGGAGTGGCCTCTGAAGCCGTGGACAGACATGCTCGCGTCAAGCTAAGCCCCGGAAACGGCTACTGGACACTCCGGCTGCGAAACAAAGGGGAATACTTTGCCGGGACGCAGCCCTGGACGCGCCTGCAGCTCAGCGCCCCCCTGCACAGAGTGGGAGTGTTTCTCGACTGTGACGAGAAAAGAGTGTCTTTCTACAACGCCGATGATATGGGCCTTATTTATTCGTTCACCGATGGACCACGTGGGAAGGTTTACCCCTTTTTCAGCCCATGTATCAGCAACAGTCCCAAACCACAGCCCATCCAGCTGCTCCACTATCCTCCAGTCGCCTTCTCTGGCTAATCAAGCTGCTATCGCTAATGCTATAACTGGATTCTAGGCTTTCTGGTAGAACTGCCATAGGTGGTCGGAGTGGCGTGTCAGGTCTCTGGCTGGCTCACATTCAGCACAGGGTCAGCCCAAAGGGGTTGCCTGAGTCCGAAATGCTTCACCCTCTACACACCCGTGATTGTCCCTATAAACGACCCTTTAAAATGAATGGCCTATAATCGAGGTCAGTGAGCTGTTCACTCTGCCTGTATATCACTAAAAAGGCAGAGACAGGAAAACTTTTATAGGACTTGTTTGGTGAGCGATGATAATGAGTTTTCTGTGGGCAATGCTGATACTACGTTTTTTCTAAGTTTGACCGGCCAATGGACAATATTAAAGGCATGCAGCGTGGTATTTAATTCAGCAAATATGCAGGTTGCCAACACTAATGTAATGTGTGAAATGTCCCCGCTGTGGCACAAATCTAATGTGCTAATGCTGCTAAAAGTCATTGAGGACAGTTTTAGAGGTCACATGATTCCTTGAAGGGAATAGGCTCATTTTAAACTTAGATGTAAGTGAAAGAGAGGACTTTTTTTATTGTTTCTCTTTTGCATTTGTTTTTTATTAACTTTTTACATTATGGGGGTATTTTGAACAAATTATTACTTCTTTATTGAATATTGGTTTGGATATTCTTTTTGGAAGTCTTTTCCTGAACAAAGTTGCTTAGATTGAAAGAGAACTTAAAGACCAAATTAGGAGTGTTGTAGACTGGTTCACAGATCATTAGTTTTGATGAATTATCACTAATTGTGTTTTGGGTTCATTGCTTAGAGTGTGATAAATTATGTGATTATTTTTCTAAGAACATTATTTTTAAAAAGCGGTACAAGACCATGCTGGATATAATGTATGGGCCAACCACATTCTCTCCTCTCTCCCCTCGGAGTGTTGCAGCCGGGCAGAGTGGACCGGAGCTGTGGCGAAAGATGATGGGGGTGATCCGTTTCTCAGGCGGACTGCAGCAGAGCACAGACTGAGAATGTGGAAGTGCAGCGTGAGCTCAGAAACAAAATTATCATCAAATATAAGGGGAAGAGTCTGGATACAAGAATGTTCTAAGGGACATTGTGGCTTATTGACCGCAGATCAACCCCATCCTCAATACAGACAAAACAGACAATACAAAAGAGGAAATCCCCTGGACCTCCACAGCCTGTTGTCCTCAAAGGCACAGAGGTGGCACGGAGGTGGCACAGAGGTGGACAGTTAATGGTACATGTTTTGGAGAATTTGCAGGTAACGTCTGACCTGAGCTGGACACAGAACACTGCTGTTGCTTTATCAGAATGCGCCATCATCGCTGCACTGGAGAGCGACCTCTGCACAGGTCACTGTGGTACCTGTGGTCACTGGTACCTGTGGAGAGGATCATAGAGACACAGCTCATGCTCTGTTCAAACCCAACAACTGGACTTACAGACTGAGCAGAGCCCAAAGTATGAACACAAAACTCAACAACAGTTTCTACCCTGCCACTGTGGCACTGATGGCACTGGCTTTATATATTGTATTTTTCCGTTGCCATGCTTCACAGCAACATGGGCTGAATGTAATTCTATATGCCTCTGCCAACATCATTCAGATTGTATTATAGCAGCAACTCATGTAATCAGTTCGTCTTTGTGGATATCATACATTTTGTTGAAAGGCTTTAATCGTCATGAGAAATTATATCTGATTTACTTTTTTGTTCCAATCTGGAATATTAATATCTAGCTTTTCTATTCTGCTATCATAAAAGTATTATGGTTATACAGTATTTAATCTGAGAGTTTGCACTAGAGCTGTGTAATTAATGTAATAAATCATCACCAACTGAAATGAAGTAAATCACTTTCTGTTCACAAAGCGGTGTAATTCTTGTTGCAGCTGTGACACAGCAACACGTTAATGACCCCACTTCATAAAACCAAGGATGTTATTAAGGATCATCAAAGGGTTTTGTTCAGCTTGTCCTTGATGAGAGTCCAAAGCCATTTCGACTGTGACTTCAGCACCTGGACTGGAGCTTGTGACTACATGAGCCATCTTCTGGCATTAACAGCAGAAATAGTAGGTTTTGGGTTATCTGCACAAACACAGCGGAGCACCAGCGTCCTGTTTCCTCCTCCAGGTGAAGGGTCAGATAAACAGCTCGGCCTTTGGGACAGGATACAACAGGATGCTGCTGCCTCTTCTGCTGACTGGAAAGTGTCACAATGAACTGCACCCAAATGAGACGAGAGCTTCCTGCACAACAGCATTATGAGTTTACTTGTGTAGATGCATCACCAGCAACCACATCAGAATTTAAGGTTTTAAAGCCTTAGTTCTTAACTTAAATTTGTGCAATTGTTCCTTCAAAACGGTTTGATTCTGTCATTATATTTTCATCTCTCACTCCTCCAATCCTCTCTCGGTATGTAAAAGATCATATGTTTTCTATAAGATGGTCAGATTTGTTCACAAAATGTTACCAAAGACTCTTTCTGCTGGGACTAACAAACTATTTATGAAACCATTGAAGGGAGGTCCCCCTGCTTTAACACTGACCTAAGTGGCAACCAAGCAAACCATGATATTTTAAACGTGTTTTTGTATGTATAACCTAAATGTGTATGCCCTGTAAATATAATGTATATGAGTAGATAAATATATCTTTTGATGATTGTAGTTTATGCAGCTGTAGGTATCTTAGAGAAAATCACACTTCAATTATTTAAGAGGGACTCGCGACCCCACACAAAATATAAACTTGAAAACTCCTGCGGCACATGACACATGGTTAAAATACTAACACATTTCAACACTTTCTTCAGGGCAAACTGATGCTTCACAATAAGATATTTCATAGCGGTGCGCGGGCATGAACTTGACCAGGAGTGAAGTGGCTGAATGTGTCCACATCCGCCACTGGTCAGCGGCTGTGGGCCATAATGTGCTTCCTGAGCTGAGCACCGGGCCGGACGGAGCCCTGACACTTCAAGGACAGGGCCTTGAGTCTCTGAGTCTCTGCCGTCTCTGTGGAGAACGCAGGATTCAAACAGTGGAGATGAGACTATTGTTCACTGCCAACAAGATATACTGTTCAAACACCAATGTCAGAATATTTTTTATATCTTTGTTCAACAGTTAGAAAACAGTGATGACACTTAATTAGCATTCTTTCTTTCACCCGACTGTGGCCAAACTACCAAGGGACCAGTTGGATTACAATGTTTTAAACTGCAGTGTCTTTGAGAGCTGTTGTAGGGGCTTTGCTGTGTTACCATAAAAATCCTTTTAAATACGCAGCTGCAGTACACAATTGGTACCACTCAGAAGTACAACAACGAATCAGCATCTACTGTAGCCATTAGAGTAAGTAGAAGTATGGTACTATGTTGCCACCCTCTGTATGGAGCAGTGATCCAAATTCTATGTTCAAACTTATGACCTTCTTGTGGTCTGTTATCAGTATTATCCACTCAACCACCATCGTACTTATACTGTTCAGTTCAATGCAACAAAACACATTTATACTAAGTGGAATAGTACATGTTGAAAAAAACAAAAGGGTATCTGGAGTGTCAAAAAGTTGGATTCCTCTGGCTATAATCTTCAATACGTTTAAATATGGGCAGTGCATTTTTAAAGGATTTGCTCAAGAATGGGTGATACCTGCTATATGGCATTAAAATAGATGTGGCTTTTCAGAGAAGGAAGGAAATTGTGTTTTTTTCTGAAGGCATTCATGTATTTTTGCATATGAACTATAACTGAGAATTTCCATAAAATACAAATGACTTTGTTTTACATCATCAGATGTATGAATAGCATAATACTAATGTCATCATTGTGGTACTTAAGGGCCACAGAGAATATTTCACACATTTCATGTCACATTCACCTGAAGGCTGTTTAACTTCAGAGCATTTTTCATTTCAACTAAACGTTACTCACAACACGTTGCCTCTTCACTCTGAGTTTCCCTGCAGAGAAAGAGAGAGGTCTGGTGGTTGGTACTTGCAGGCATCATCTGTGGGTTTAACACATTGTCCTGGAGAATTAACCACAATCTGTGAGTGAACCACTGTGTGCTTTCAACTTACGAAAAGCCCGGTAGCTGCAGTTGGCGAGCAAAGCATGAATTGGAAGTGCACAAATTAAAAAAATGATTTCCATAGAAGAATGATAAGTTTGGTTTATCATGAGCGACCTGCAGCTTGCATTAGTCAGATAATGTGCAAATGTAAATTATGGTCTGTAGTGACGAGGCTATTACAGGCGTGTGGGCGGCACAGTGGCTGAGTGGATAGCACTCATGCCTCTCAGCAAGAAGTTCCTGGGTTCGATTCCCGGTCAGAACAGGGCCTTTCTGAGTGGAGTTTGCATGTTCTCCCAGTGTCTGCGTAGGTTACCTCCGGGTTCTCCGGTTTCCCCTACCACTAAAAACATGTACAAAAGAAATATGAATGTAAATGAGAGAGTGAATGGATGGTATTGATTGGAGCTGATGTGCCAGTGTGTTTGGCGAGTCACTTCCATCCTCACCGTGTGTGGAATCTGACTCTGAACATTGTAAAGCGCTTTGGGTGACCTCGGTCTGTAAGATGCGCTATATAAATAAACGTTACTTACTTACTTACTATAAAATGCTTTCATTAACACATCAGAAACAACAAGACAAGTTGAATTCTAACTAAAGACAGTTTCAAGCACTTTGTAATGTGTCTGCATACTCTGTATTTGGCTTGATGGAATAAATATGTAATGATTATAAACAGAACACACAACAGTATGACATGGGGATGTTATGCTTATTTTATATCATCATGATATTATTATTATTTTTATTATTATTATTATTTATCTTATAAATGTTGTTGTTTGGAAGATAAACCCCTAGCAATGAAACATCTTGGCAGTAAAGCACACAAGAAAAAAATAAAATATGATTAATATATATTGTTATTATTATTATTATTATTATTATTATTATTATTATTATTATTATTATTATTATTATCATCATTATTATTGTTATTATTATTAATACTATTATCCCTGTAATGGTTTTCTCAACCATTTAGTGGTCACATATCTACTTGAAGCTTGGAATTCTTTCACTTGGTTTTATGCACTTTTACCACAAAACTCCGTCTCAACCATTTGGCAGAGGCATATATGAATTAAAAAAAATTGAATAAAAAAAAAATAAAACATTTTTTATGTTATTAGTGCTCCTACAAATTAGAAAGGAAAAAAATACATTATTATTCCAAAAAGGAGTAAACATTAAAGGGTCATCATAATCATCATCATCATAATCAAAGCAACGACAGGATAAATCAGAATACTGTTCTAGAACCACTAAATCCAAATGAAATTGATGATGATGATAGCTGATGGATTTCATCTTCACTCTTTTTAATGTAAATTAAGTTACATTAAACAAATTAAGGCATTATGATTTGAATGCCTTAATTTGTGTGACTCTTTCTATCTTGTTTTGTTCAGCACTTTGAGTTGCCTTGTATATGAATTGTGCTATACAAATAAACTTGCCTTGCTCCGTCCCAAGCCTCACTGTTATAGTCTTCTCTCCATCTCCAGTGTCCGTCTGTTCCGTGTGAGAACAGAAGTTTACCATTCAACTTTCTGTCCTGTGTGTGTTTTATGGCCTGTCCGGTGGGTGTGCAGCGGGCGTGTGTGTGCGCAGCGCTCGTGTTTCCAAGTGAGGAAAGGGAAATCATTGTAAATCCCATTCAGGCCTCACGCATCCTCAGGACGAGCGGAAAAAGACGTGTGTGGGAGAGAGTCATTCCTCTGCGCTGGAGCTGTTTACGGGACACTACAGGCACCAGCCGAGCGCCACCTGAGCCGCCAGAATCCCGCAGGATTTTTAATGCCAAAGTCAAACGTGTGAATTTTGTGCGTAACTCTGGAGATCTGGAAATGACGAGAGAACTGGTGCTGTTCTGTCGGACGTGGATAGGACTAGCGTGCGCATCAGGTGAGAAAAGTTTGGCACAGTTTGCGCAGCGGCTGTAATTAAGATTTCACCTCTAAATTATGTTATCAGATTTGTGTTGTCTAAACTTGGCCCAGGTAAAGGTCTGTGAATAGAGGATGTATTTAAGATTAAGATAAAGATTAAGAGATCCTTTATTTGTCCCACAGTGGGGAAATTTCAGTGTTGCATCACAGGTTATAGAACTGTAGGAAAGAGGAGCACACGGCACACGTTAAGTGAATAATATACTAATTAAAATAAAACAAAATCTCTAACTCTAGCATCAATAAGAAGTATAAAATCTCTATCTTAACAATAATAATAGATGTACAAATTTAACATTTGAAGTGAAGTATAAAGTACTGTGTATTCTAGTGCAAGTAAAGTGTAGTTATACGTTAGCATCTGTACATTAGCAGCAGTATGTTTTAATCTGTACATTAGCATTATTCATATTTCGGCTGGTTGTGTGAATAGAGGATAAATTGTTTTGTGCTGGTGGCTGTGGTCTTAGAATCTGGTGCTGATGGTGTGGAGGAATGCAGCTACATCATAGAGGGAGTATGGCTGAGGGTCATACAAGTATAAATCTCTTAGGGAGTCTCTTAAACTTATCTTGCAATGTAAATCATAGAATGAAAAATAAACGCATGATATCATTAACTGGAGAGGGCTTGGACGCGTTGCAGTTTTACCCAAACACAAAGTGCACCGTGAGTTCTGCAGAACAGCTGCTTATGAAGAACAGCATATTTGTCTTGATGGGTCTTTGCCATATGGCTGAAATTCATAGCTCCCGCCCTCAGCTTGAGTTTGATAAGTCAATGATGGGCTCACAGTTGGAGGTGTACATTGTGCTTGAAAGTTTACACCCTGCAGGCAGAAAATGTGATTTTTATTTGGCCATAGTACACAGAGAGTATGGACAATAAGCAAACTGGTCATTTCCCAGGCCCTCTAGATCACCACCCATTTATTTTACAATGAACGCCTCTCCACAACCACCACATTTAGCTCTTTGGCCTCTGAGGACCCCAGTTTAGAGAGAGATAACCAGGCCCGGCGGGTGAACACTTAACAGATATGATCATACATACATCCTTCGGTGTATCCCAGATGAGACCAGTGCCTCAGTATTTTGAGTTTATTGTGAAATCAGTCAGAGGTAAAATAAACAATGTCCAATCTCCTTTCACGTTTATTGAATATATGCCTTACAATCTCATATTTTATTGACAGCTGTAATACTGCCATTGGTACAGAAGCTTCTTCCAGTGACATTTTGAAGTTTAATTTGACTTGTTTGATGTGAATGAAATCCTGTATTGTTCTACATTCAAGGCTTCTGTGTAGTATTTCTCATAGATCCTGCTCAGACTATAAAACAGGCGTTCCCTTTTCCATTGGATATTTATGCTGTATTTGTGGTCATTCTGGCTCTTAAATAAGAAGGTAAATATAGTTGCTGCTTGTGTTAAGCTCTTTCTTAAACATGATTAGTAAACTGTGTGTGCGTTTAGAAGATGTGGTCAGGATGGAAAATGGGAAATGACATCATGCTTTTAAAAACGAAATATCTCAGTGCTTATGATTCCAGAACTGTATTTTGAGGTATCTTACGCACACACATTCAATACAATGGGAAATCACACTGCTTGAATTCATTCACCAGCACGAGTGACATCATCATCGGGGGGACATGTGCAAAACTATGTAAGGCTGTGCAATTCAGATTCAACATCAAAGTTAGAGGTGAACGACACAGGTGCATGATGGGAAATGCAGTGCAGTTCACTCGGAGGACTGACAGCTGATTGGATCTCATCTGCAACATGGATTTTCTGTTCATTTCTCTCTGCCCTCATCTCATATCCACATTTAAATCACAAATGTTTATTAGTAGACAAAAACAGCTCAAGGACAGGAGCAGACACAACGTTTATTGAGTTTTTAATTTGTGATCTCTGCCTCCTCTCCTCCGGCTGCTGTTGTGTTCAAGTTGATTCCAGGCGTTTTGTCCTCATCCATCTGCTTCCTCTTCCCTAAAAGGCAGAAAGCATATTTGTATGTGATGTTTTAGTCTGAGGATTTGCCGTAGCGTACCAAGTTTGAAAAAGTAGGATTTGAAGAGGATGGGAGGGGGCAAGGTGTTTGTGCCAGAAGTTCATGATATCAACACGGATGGAGACTGCAGCTTATAGTCTTCTCCATTTTGGATTGTGGTTCCTAGAGTGCACTAAAGCTACTATACTTCAGCTTTTCAAGATTTCAAAATGAAAGGTTTTCTAATCTCATCTTAAAATCTAACCTGTTTTGGTTTCCACCTATCCCCGCCCATTTATACTGATTATGACCACTTAAAAATAATTCTAGCACAGTCATCTTTTCTCTTTTATTGACAATTAAGAGCCACCACGAAAACTTACGTCCCCAGTTTGTTGATGGTCCGTGCGTATATATACATTCGGGAGAAACATTTGCGTTTAGAGCCGAGATGGAGATCCGACTTTCCACTTTTACTTGAGGATTTTGACACTGTTTGGGACACTGGGAATGCATCTACTTTTACATAGGCCTTAAAGGTGATGTCAGTAACTTTAATTGTATTTCATTTTCATAAGAATGCATATTTTTGACCATGTGACCATGTTGTAATGCGAAAAGTCAGTATATCAAAACAATACATTTAATAGGATTTAATATTGGCACCACCAGAAGAATAGTTAAGCCAATGGCAAGGGGCCGTGTCAGTGTATCACAGATTTACATAATTTCTGTCCAATCAGGAAGTAGGTGAGAATGGGTGGGTCTAACCATCTTAGAAAAAACTTCTCCTCAATTCAAAAAGTCACTGACATAATCTTTAACGGGGCACTTTTAAAATGTTTGCTAGCAGGTGGAAGGCCCTTCACTCGCTGTCTCTCTCTAATGTGTGTTTGTTCATTATGAACTCCAGGTTCTACATGAAAATGGCTTATTTACAATTAGCTGGAGGAGGGGATTTTCATATCTGAAAGTTAATGAACCTGTTCTGCTATTAAGCAGCTCCAGATCCATATCACAGCAGAGTGAAGGAAAATGTAAATGAAGGATGAATACAGTCCCATCAATTTAGTTTAGCTGTTAGCTAGCAGTATTGAACATAATAATACCACATGCTATACATGCTGTATCTACTAGGGCTGAAGTTAATAATAATAATAATAATGCATCGGTTTTATATAGCGCTTTTTTGGACACTCAAAGACGCTTCACATGTGTCATTATTCATTCACTCC
>JAPMNZ010949034.1:0-10469 GCA_029875035.1 Pomatoschistus microps | reverse complement strand
ATTACTCAGTTCTGGATAAAGGGGAGGACAACAGGTGACATAGAATATAAGGTGGACATTTCAGTTGTGAATACAGAATGGGTGAGCTTTGCTTGTGGTTGCCAGATTCTAGGGATTCCAACCACGTCATTGGCTGTGAAAAGACCAGCTTATATGTAAGAAGCGCTTGTTACACAGAAGTTCAAACGATGATTGATCCTCCATCCTGGATTTATAGAAGTTCAGGACAAACACAAGCGAGAATGTTTTTCCACTTTACTGTTTGGTGATTTTACGGATCAAATATGTCGTAGTTTCCATTCAACCAGAGAATGTACAGTTGTAAAAAATGCTTACTCAAGAATTTCTGTGATTTCTTTTCCCTCCTCCACTAAAACATTTCTCTGTCTGTCACGTCCTGCTGCTGAAGGAGGTCTATGGTCTCTGTCCACATAACCCACCCAAAGTGAGGCTTCAAACTGCGCCGCTGGCTCGTGTTTATTATCCAAAGGGAGGTTTTTTCACCCGGAGAACTGTACAGGATGTTTTTCTGGTCCCGACAGGGTAAACAGGAGCAGCTGTGCACTTCCAGCTGGGAGGAGGCCTGCAGAGAGTGTGTAAGCAAACGTGCCCGTGGGCCCAGACGCGCGCACGGGGTCAGTGTATGCGTGTGTGTGTGTATAAGTGTATATGTGTGTTAGTGAGTGTGCATGTCCATCCAGGCACGCGCATAGGGTCAGTATGTGTATGTGTGTGCGTGCGTTTGTGTGTGTGTATGTAGGCTCAAGCCCGTGCACGAGGTCTATGTGTGTGTGTGTGTATTGTAGTGGTGCGCAGTGCGGGTGTGGGGCTGACGGAGCAGACCACACTGAGCCGCTCAGCCCAGGTAATTATATGCTCCAGTCCATTCACAAAAAGGAGAGTCTGACTTTGTACTGAGTGGACGGCCCCTTTTCCCAGAGTGAGGCTGTGGAGCAGTTCCACTTCAGAGGGTTCGGGGTAATCATTTCACAGATACAGTTCACTACGACTTTTTTGAAAAGCTGTTTGCTGCCTGTTTGTCTTATGATGATGATATTGCTTTGCTGGAAATGTTCCACAGTATGGCATTGAAATCCTCTTTACTGTCTGTGCATAATACATATATAAAAAACATACTTCCAAACAAATATTGTTTACAGATGAGCAACGCTTCAGCCGTGGTCCCAATTTAAGTTTGCCTGATGAACACTGGAGTATGCAAATACAGTGTGTGAGAGTTTTTTTCCTTTAAAAAGTTTGCCGTAGCTGTGAGCAGGGCCTTCTCCATCGCACCTGTCACAGACCCTGCAAAGTTTTCAGCTTTTTTAAGACCACAACAAAGACCCGGACTTGTCCCTAAACTGTTGGAGCAAAAGGGGTATTGACTGTTGAATACAATACCTACAGCATAATTTTTCGTTATATTTGTGTCTGTAAATATGAAAAAAGTTCACTAAGTTTGCATTGACACTTTCACAGCTCCACCAGAGAAGTTACAGAATACACCTTTAAATATATTGTTGTTTATGCTGTACGGAAACATCGATCTGAAATATGTGTTGAATATAATCTGCCTCCTTTTGTCTTCGCCGCTACAAACTTATGTACATTCTTGAATTGTGATGCCCTGGCCCGCCTCCAGATTGATGATTGATCTATAATGGAAATATGGCAACACAACTGTACATTGAAAAACCACAACCTCTCTGTCTGTGTGAAAGACTGCTCTAAGACAAAGAAAGTTAACTGCTTCATAACCGCGCTCCGCTCCACCTAACACTATGCAAGAATGTACATTGTGAAAAAATTCCTTCACAAAATATCTCACATTCTTTCCCAGTAGGCAGGCCGCCACGCTACCTAAATCTCATCTGGTGATATTAACGATCTTATTTTGGCTTTAGTCACTCTCCCACGACCGTCAGGCAGGTGAGGAAGTGTCAGCTTTAGCAGCGGCTCAACGGGATTAAAGCGTATTTAAGCAGATTTCCCCGTCAGACAGAGTGGATCCCAGCCTCCTCTCTGTCTGCTGCTCTGCTCTGCTCTATGGGGTGGCACCTGACCCGCTCACACCCACAATACCCGTGTGTGCTCGTCTATTGGTATTGCCGCTTTCCTGTGCCAGAGTCGAGACCTGCAAACAGACAGTGCACACAAGTCCGGTCCCCAGTGGATTTCTCTTTATGAGGATGTTTCTTTTTCGCACTGTCTGCTTCAGTGATGGGAGGAGACAACGTTTTCCCTGATACGAGATGAGGTTTTTTGGACCATAAAGAGAAATGATGATATTTAGTCGTAGTTTACCTCAGAGCAGAGTTGAACAAATACATTCAGAAGCGTTGTTGTTCATGTAGACTGTGTATAGATCTGCAGGAGGGTCTGAGGACAGTGATGATCCTGGACATTTAAGCACATCTATTGACATTTACGGACATATGTCATCCCGCTCCCTTTGGACCAATGGCTGCTTTTTATTGCACTTCCTGTGTTCCAGCTATTTGAGTCAACAACTTTGTAAAATCCTCCGAGACGACTGCTGTTGTGATTTAGGGCTGTACAAAAACAAGCCCAATAGGGACTAAGTTTTGCTCCAACTTGTTCTGGCTCCTATTGATTTACATTAAAAAGCAAACTTCTCGATATCAAAATAAACCATTTGTGTCAAACTCACTCACGGTTTTTATCTTATATTAACTTTATGAAACCAGATAGGAGCCATAGGGTTTGACAAATGAAATGCCTTTGGTTTCTTCCATTTGGCAAACACTGTAGTGACCTCAGCAATCTGTCAGTCCACTCCTAATATACAGTCAATAGTTGTTCATGTTCAGACAGTCAGAATTGAAAGCAAAGGTCATCCCGATTGTGTGAAAAGTCATATCCCAACATGTAAAGACCGAGACTGATGCGCAGATTAGAGACATTTAGTGATGCAGTAACATTTCCAGGAAACTTTTATCAAACAGTATCAACCCTTTTCAAAGCCTCCATCGTGTGTAATCCTTTATCTTGCATCAATTTCACCTTTGGTTTCGCTCTGACCGTACAGTATGTGACAACAATTCTTTCATATTTTTGCTGTCATGACTGCGTTGGGACACTGTCACTTCTTAATCCATTCATTTCACGCTTTTTTAGTCCAAAGTAGTAAGTAAACTATTCCACTAAAATCACAGAATCCCATCGGACAGCTGTGTGTTTGTCTCTTTTACAAAATTACATCCTTTAGTTAAGACACTGGGAATGTACGCGAGCAAAAGTTTAAGACAAATACATGTATATTTTAGCAGAAGTAGTATGTGCGCCTATTCCCAATTTTGCTGGTTAGATTTGATTGTGTCCTTAGGCAAAAAATATCACCTCTTTTCTCTCGTCTCCTGTGGTGCTTGGCTGAACGTTTTGAAACTTTTACTTGTATGTATTCATTCTTGCTCTCTGTGTTTTATTTTTTCATCAAATTTTAAGTTTGCAGTAGCAGAGAAGCTAATGTGTAAATGGAAAATGAGGTGGGATTAAATAAGTTATCTTCTTCCCAGTCCCTTTCAGACAAAACTGTTAGGTATGTTTTTATGCTTTTTATGAGTTGCTCCTGTGTTTGCCTGAAATAAATACATAATTAACAATAAATAAAACGTCCTTGATATAACACAAAAATACATGAACGACATAAAACTGCTTTGAAATACAAACGTTACAATGTTTAGTTGTATTTGTCAGCATCCATTAGCTTGAAATTCATGAATTAAGTCAACCATAGATACATGTCTTTTGAGGAAGATAGAAGAGCATGGGGAGGATCTGTTTAGTGCAGACAATGTTGTAAAAGTCTTAAACAACAGAGACAAAGCAGACAGTAACAGGCTAAACTTGGAAAACACTATGTCTAATGTGTTGCAGCAGTTTAATCCTGAAGGGGATCCAACACACTCGCATTCATATAAGCTAATGTTTTTCTCTATTGCCAAAAAGCCTGATTTGTTTAGTGTAAAAATGTTGAAAAGTCATATCCCCGCATGTAAAGGCTGTGACTGATGTGCCGATTACAGTTCCAGGAAGCAGACTTTTATCAAATATTATCAACCATTTTCAAAGCCTCATTTATCTCCTCTCGCCGATTCCACTTTGTGTTTAAACTACGAGTCTTGTAAATGATTTCAGCGCATCCCGTCTCCAGCGCGACCTCCTGCTGACTTCTCGTGAAACGTTGCATCACCTGTTGGTACAGATCTTCATATTTTATTGTTTTTTTTAGGAGGAAGAGGCCCCGGTTCATGACCTGAGTATGTGCAGCGTGAAGACTTGTGGAAGTGTTTAGAAGTGCAGAGACAGCTCCAGTACACAATGGCTGAAGCCTCTCCAAGCTCCCATCTGAGATAAAGCAGCTCTGGTTATTATGATTAAAGCTATAAAAGCCAATAATAGCACAAAGATGTTACACAGGAAATCGAATATTACATGTGAAGAGGGGTGATTACTTTATCAGGACGAAATTGGAGCATTTGTCATTCAAATGCAGCAAAAAGAGCTATTCTTATATCAGCAAGTTCATTTCTGTTTGAGTTTTAAAATGATTATGCATTGTAATGTAAAGTTAAGTTAGTATACATATTTAATTGTAGATATAGTGAGAAAGTAGGCAAGATAAAAAATCATACGTAATCACTTCACATTCATTTAATCTTTTTATTAAAATAAGATAGTATCTCCCCCAATAGCTCAACCAATGGGGAGAGGGCTGACCTGGTGATTACGGGATGTGTCCAATTAGGAAGCAAAGGTTCTGGCATTTGGAAACGTCCTCTCTTGCTACTTAAAATATTACGGATTATTTTTGGTCTTTAGAAATTAAAAATCTTAAGCAAAAAAGATTAGGCAAAACAAGTATGATGGATAAAAAAATGCTTTTCGTCTGTAAGTCTCTTTGCCACCACCAGAGGGAGGAGTGAAACGTTTTTGGTTTGTGTGATGAGGACTGATAAAGGAGCATTTAGACAGAAGGGGCGGAGTTACATGTTTGCGCCAGACGTTTTTGATTAGCATGGATGGATATAAAAACAACTCCAGGTTTGTTTTTAATTACGAAGCAAAGTTGAAACATGGTTGAACGCTCAAAAAGTTGATTTACATAAAATGAGATAATTCAAAATATTAGACATATAAGGAGTGATATCCCTTCAATCGTTTGTATGAATATATTGTGTTAATCAGATAATTAGTTGTTTTTTTGTTGATTTCTTACTGAATGTGCTTTCTTAATCAGTTTGGCTTTTGTGTGCGGTTTTAATTCATCACAACTCGGGCTGAGATTCGCACGTCTTGAGACTATTCCAGGCTATTATCTTGCACTGATAAGGTCACCGGGCCTCGTCACCGCTAACATCTTATACCCTCCTTCCCTATTTTGCGGCATTCTTCCCTGTCTCCCTTTGACACCCCATTCTGAGGAGTTGGTTTGGGGATGACCCAGGCAATAGTGGGGCTGGAGATGCACTCTTACATATGTAAATGTCCACTGTTTGAGGGGAGGACCTGGGGTGAAAGGTGATGGTCATGGTTGAGTGCTTTAGGAAGTAGAGGGATCATTACGAGTGGGGGGAGTTTCCTATTCAACGAACGCCCACCACAAACAAATCGCCAGAGGAGGTACAGGCATCACACAGCCCTCCTCGCACACACAGACGCACACAGAAAACACACACACACACATGCACGCCAAGCTCACTACTTACAATGGTTTTCTGTGGGAAAATGTAAGGAGCTAAGTAAGATCCCTGGGGAACTCCTCAAGAACAATACCAACACATTTGGATAAACCGGTCTTACGTTTCATTATTTGTTCTTTTATTTGTAACGTGAACTGTGTCACATTTTCCAGTACAGGTTTGGTCACTTGCTTGTCTCTGGGGCGATTGCGGAGAAGGTTCCATAAAATAGCAGAAAAATCATATATCTCCATCAAGATTAAGAGTAAAACAACGCATTCTGCAATCCAATTTGTGCATGCGAAATTGAGGTTCATCTAATACACATAGACATAAAAAGCACTTTAAAAACCACTAATTTTGCTTCTAAAGTGTATAAACATTTTATAAAAAAAAAAATCTTACTGTTAATAAAGGCAATTATTGATTCATCACATAATAACATAAATCAATATGAGACATGGTGGAAAATGTATGAGAGCCAAGATGGAGCCCTGGGGAACTCCTAAAAAGGTGTTTATCACTACAAGTACTCTAATTGTAACAGTTTCCTGATTAAATGATTAAACATTTGGCATAAAACTAGTAAAATGCACCATACGACAAAATACTACAATACAATTACATGCAACCTGCCGGAATGTTCTCAAACTTGAATTGCTATAAAGCCCGTGGAAATGGAAAATCAACTAAAGCTTTTAAACAGACAAAACCTTGAGATGAACTCCAAGGTCTTATTTTAGACACAACATTTCCTACCATTAAAATCTTCTCCTTTTGGGACATCCAGTCTCAGTGTAACAGTGGATCTGGACAGTCTTATACTCCCTGTTTATGTGTAACTTGGCCAAATCTCAAGCGTCTGGAAATCCAGCAGCACACGACAGCCACATTCGCAGTAATAACTCAGAGTACATCAAGCATCGTGTCAAACAAGGTGACTGGATATCGCCAAGGCAAAGGACATGTAAATACACACTTAATAATTGGACACATTGTACAAATAACCTTTTAGTGGACAATGCGCACACAATCTGGAAGTCTGGTTCACATCTAGGGCGATACGAAGCGTGCATGTGCAATGTTATTCAAGGTGACACGTGGCCTCGCTGCCTACACCTGGTTCTGCACGAAACAATGGATCCCTTATGTGGATCTGGGTAAATAACGGCGCTAGAAAAACTGCAATATGTGTGGAGTTAAAATGGTTTGAAACTGATTCCCAAACAGGACTTTTGAAAGGTGGTGCAGGTGCAGGGGTGTCAATGTCTCCACTGTATAAGCTATACTCTATTAAAGCTGGGGTAGGTATGCATCTTCTCTGTCTGGTGCACACTGGGGTAGTCTTGCGCGGTTTTTCCAATGTGGTTTTATTGTAAATGGCAAATCAATTCTTGAGTCTTGAACTTGTACCTTTTTTCCCAACAGAAGAACTCTCATAAATTGTTGTCAACATATCAGACCTTCTCATACTGTATTTGTATATTGCTAGAAAATATATGATCTTTTCCTTACTTGTGCCTTGTGAGTCACTATTTGATGCTTTGGGCTGAGAGCTGATTGAGGCAAGGCAAGTTTATTTGTATAGCACAATTCATACACAAGGGAACTCAAAGTGCTGAACAAAATAAGATGGCATTAACATCATGAATAAGAATGAGAAAGAGTAGTCCTAGCTTTTCTTACATTTTCTGTCTAGTAAAGCGGATCGAAAGATGTGAGATCAAAAATACATCGGAATCAACTCGCAATAGAACCAAACGGTTTAGAGAACGAGGAATTATATGGATTTAGTTAAATAGTTTTTAGTTTTTTGTGGTTTGAAAGCTATGTACCCCAGCTTTAATGTATAAAGTTTTGTTCACTACAACCCTAAAAACAAGGAGTCTATCAAAATCCTATCTCGATCTTCATTGTGGCCTGATTTTGTCCTGGAAAATGCATAGACTCCTTCCATAAAAACTACTTCCAAATACAAGCATTACCTTTGGGCTTATCTTTCTCAAAGGCTAACAAACCAATCAGCAAACACAGATCCACATCCCTCTTGGCAGATGCAATAGTCCATTAGAATCTAAAGAAGCACAAGTTAGCATCAAGGGACAAGAAAAAAAAAAGAAAAAGAGGAAGGAAATATTGGCGATGCGGCGTGATCTGTTTGGAGAGTCTATGCAGATGTTTCAATGGTGCATGGAAACATATGCCCAACATGTGGGAGCCTCTCCGGTCACTGCTCTCCGCAAAAACACACACTGGATTTCACAATGGCGCTTATGACAATAGTTTGGAAATGTGGCGTTGGCTGGGGCCCTTGCACGAATGATAGCAATGATAACTTGGAAAGGAAACAAGGATTTTGGTACAGTTTGTGTGTGTGTGTGTGTGTGCCTATAATATGCTTTTTTTTAATCTATTGAGAATTATCATTATTATCTGCTGTATTTTGAGATGTGGAGAGATACATGATTTTAAGGGATACAACAGATAACATGTGTGTGTGTGTGTGTGGAACATGTGCAACAGTATTAATAATATGTAGAATAACAAAATGACATTATAAAGTCATAATACTGAATAAATAATGGTGAGTTTTAACCTGCAGGTAGATAATGAAAGTAACTGACAAGGAATGAATTGCAGTTATATAGAGAAATTTTACGATAAAAATGCATGAGACAAACAAAATTAATAATAAAAAAAAAATCCCATCTGAATTTTTGATGCTTTGGGCTGAAATGAGCCTCTATTTTTCACGTTTCTGTCTGAAAAAACGGATTGAAAGATGTGGTTGAGGCCAAAATACAGGCAAAAATAGAGACACATTCTGAAATCTTATAATCTGTTAGATGGATTATTTTAATGCATGGTCCATTATTGAAACTTTAAAATAAAACACTGATAATGACACAGGTTGCGTTTAAGTGCTTCAATTAATTTTGTATCTATTTTCTTACCCTTGCAAATGTGCTTTTTTATCCTAACACTGGAATATAAACTACAAAATGACCATAACTCACACACAACAGAACATTTTTCAGTCTAGGCTCCTGCTCCTCCTTCTTCTCCTTTTCCATAACTTTTCATAACTTGCGAGTAACCCAATTCTCCAGTTTTGTTTATTGTGCCATCACTGTATATCAGTTCTATTTTCAAACGCTAAAAGGATCCACAGCGGAGCCTGCTAACCCTATTCAGGCCTGATTGTTCTGTATTCTTCCTAAAAGCTTAATTTGATATGGAGAGGCTGGCCGCTCGTGACACAGGGCTAAGAGTGTTGTGTCCATTAGTGTCTTCTCTATCTGATTTACAGGTCAGCTTCTCTCATCTGATAATGCCTCGGGCTCCTTGAATATTTAAAGAATGGTTGTCAGATAGCTGCCAAACGAGCCTAACGAGACTAGATGGAAAGTGCAATGATATGAGCAGGACACAGAGCAGCTCCATCGCCACATACTGTATGCATTTGTCTGTGTGTGTGTGTATGTATGGAGTATAAACAGGATGGACATTAGAGCCGTTAGTGAGGCAAGCGCCATGGTTTTTCTTTTTTTACTTCTGCTTTCAGAATTAAGAAGAAGTGACATGACGCGAAATCAAAAGTTTCTCACGTGGACGGAATTTTTACACAATATTGATGAACTGCTACAACTGCTGAGTACTAAAGCAACGTACAATGTCCTTTTCATAGCAACATCTACTACCTACTATACCTTTTTATGTATTCTTTTTGATTTTTGTTTTCAACTGACAGAGCCCTTCAAATTAAGATAAGATAACACTTTATTGATCTCACAATGGAGAAATTCAGTTTGATGAATAAGCATCATGCAGCGAACCATTCCTTCCCCTCTCCTTTGTTTAAATTAGGCCACAACATGCTGTTTTTAATCTTATTATATAATCTTATTAATGCTGATCTAAATATGGGATTTATAGATGGATTAGATAGATTTAGATTAATGTGGGTGGGGTTTGGTTTGAAAGTAAGGAACCCTAGCTTTAACTATGTAACAATGTTCACTACCACTACTACCATATACTACTACCACTACCTTAACAACTATTAGTCTACTACTGCAATATTTTTCACTAACCTAATGGGCTACCACTACTACTGCTACTACTACCACCACTCCTACTACTGCTACTACTTCCACTACTACAAGCACTGCTACTACTACAACCACAACTACTACTACTATAACTACCACCACTACCACTACTACTACTACCTATACTACTACCGCTACTGCTACCACTACTACTACCACTACTACTACCACTACTACTACCACCACCACTATCACTACCACTACTACTGCTGCCATCTCTTTCACATTGGTCTATCCCATAGTCATTACCACTTCCTCTATACCTTTAGTCATAATTATTCTAGTTTTTTAATACAACCAATAAAGTGCAGTATTTTCGACCATTGGAAGTAAACCCCACACCAAAAGACCACATTATTATCCTACTGTCCCAGTTGAAGTATCTCTTTTCCATCCACATCTGCTCTAAGCCAATATGTCATGGTAAGGGCCCTAAAGTACAATGTGGTCTAAATTTCATCTACTCCGATGGGGTCAATAACTCATAAGTCTCCTATCTGTAAATGCCGTGACATCTCTCGTTCTCCCTCTCGTCCACTTCACTTTCATTTGTGCCACGTTTGCTTTTTATAAAACGGCCATTGACTAGTCGTAAATCTGCCGTGTTCCCTTGCTGTTTTGCGCGTCCCGTCCAATACATCCCTGTCCCGGGACA
>JAPMNZ010949028.1:0-10093 GCA_029875035.1 Pomatoschistus microps | reverse complement strand
AGTTGGGTTTGATGTTTTATTTCTGACAAAATGTAGACGGGTTGACCTGGTTTGGTGACGATCTCTGTAATTAGGGGTTCCATCCACGTAAAACAAGAAATTAAATGTATTTTCTGTCAGCAAGAAGCAACAATTGTGAATAATAATGGTAGGAGGCTTATTCAGACAGACTTTTAGCCACATCTCTACTGAAGGAAATCGTTTCCATTGACTTTGAGATTTTACGTTTGTTTCAACAATGGATAATATTTATGATGTTGTACTAAAGTGATCAGTGCATGTTTGAGTAATTATTCTACTTCACCAAATCACCACAGCTTCTTTCTATAATCCAAATTTTCACTATGGACTGGCTTGATTTGATTATAGCTGTCAGACTTGACTGAAGATTGCTATAATAAAATGTTTTATTTCTATGGTTTTAAATGTTCCGTAAAGAATCTTTGGAATAAAGTGGATTGAATGTGGTTCTTCAATCAAGTGATACATGGAAGATTCATCAGGCGTTTAATATATTGATGTTGCATGTCTACATGTCGGACTTTCCCTTTTAAATAAAGTATATAGGTGTCATTTATTTAAACTGTGAAGTTAAGTCAACACAAGAACAATATTCTATGCTGGACTAAAACATCCTGGTCTGTGTATGTTATATATACATTTACTGTTGGAGCAAACAAACCAGCATATCTACGGGGCAGGGGTGTCCAAACTTTTTTAGTACGGGGAGCACTTTAGTTGACCAGATTTGCCCAAGGGCCGACAATCTACATTATAGAACCAATATGACTGGATTTTGTCGGTTCAGAGCTTAAAAATGGGGTACGATATGTCTGTATTGATTCACATTAGACAGAAATGAAGTTAAGTCGTGTTGACCATCACAGCGACATTAGCACCGTGTATAAATGGATTTTTGTGACACAATAATAAACAAATGTCAGTCAGTCAATAATGTCAATGGAGCCAACGATTGGATTCAAGAGGTTCTGGGCTGAGGTATAGCACGCCTGTATTGGCAGAGCTGAAGTTGGCTGGATGACATGTGGTGGCGGCAGAGGGCCAAATGAAATGACAAAGAGAGCTGCATTTGGTCCGCAGGCCTGAGTTTGGACATGCTTGCGAGCAACGCTATTCAACTTAAAGATGTACTTTTATTTTAGCAGAGCCAGTTACCAATGTTAACATGAGATAAATAAATACAAACCAATGGAATAGTTCCAAGGAGTACTGAACTTAGATCAAACACGGCAATTACTAGTACTAATCAGAGTAGTAGTAGGCCTAATGGGCGGTACCTAGGTAAGTAACCACATAAACAAAACACATGAATAAATACATGAGCAGAGATAACAACATGAAGAAAGAAATTAAGGCAATCATAGTTTTTAGCTTTAAAAGAGTGAATAAATGAATTTAATACAGAACACTTTCAGCGCTCACACATTCACACGTCAAAACAGACCAAATCAAGACCAGGACTGATCACTTGTTTGAGACAGGCAGAACATGCAAACAAACGGCAAAGACTGCAATGTGCTCTCTGAGATGCGGAGGGAGGCTGGGGTCAGAGTGGATCGAGGGCCCGTGGGAGGAGAGAGTGAGGGCTGCGTCACTGCTGCCGGTCCCATGAGGAGACCCAGTGTTGTGGCTGAAGATCACATGCTAAACAAGCGGCCCGCGGCTGCGTAAGGGTGGGATAATGATTCACCAGACCACATTCGATGGGGAATTTCAAAGGGGACCGGACGTATGTGCTGATGTCAATGCTTTGGTCAATAACGCAGGAAAACAAGAATGTATGTGTGTGTGTGTGCAGAAGTTCTGCGTATATTTGGGGACTACATTCTCCTAAGACTGAATCATTTGTCACAAACTGTAATTCTGACTAAAGCTTAGTCAAAGTAGAACATTGCATTTTCTACTGCGCCCTCGTCGAACCTGCCAGCTGGAGAGAAAATGATATTACCCCTTTAGGCGCCAGAGTTTGAGATTAATTCAATGTGAAAGAGACAACAGGTGGAGCACTAAACGTTTTGAATAAATGACACAATACATAAATAATTACAAGCAAAATATGGAAACGTAGGGAAGCGTTTGTGGAAAGCCAGGACGCAGAATAGAAGTGGTGTTTTTGCCTTTTTACATAGATAAACATGACAGCGACCGCACACTATTAATCCTTGCTGAATAGATTCCATGCAGACAGAACTGCCGCTGCAATAACCATAATGCACTTTTCATTTCACAGAAGAATCCTCTCCAACGACATGACTTAATATTCTGATAAAACTGCTCCTGGATTAGCAGACGTGATGGTGATGATGCGTTCATTAATTAAAGCAGATGTTGGATTAGACCTGGCCTTTGCCTCGTGCCTCTCCTCGCTCATCGACTCGTATCGATTGTGGCGAGTGCTTTATGTTGGGCCACATGATTAACAGCAGCTCACGCGTCATCGTTAAGACTTCTCAGTAAAATGTTTTCCCATAGAGATTCCCTCCAGGCCGATTTATGGTCAGCTCATGTTTCCAATGAAGGCTACATTTTCAGATTTGTGCTAGAAAGTGTAGGAAATGCCCCTTTGCATTATGGTCTCTTTCTTATCTTAAAAAGACAACGTTTGGAGTTTTTATCAACGCCATGTTTCAGCGTTGTTTTTAGCTCCATCCATGCTAGCAAAAGGAACTACAGGCAAAAATACAACCTCCACCCATTCTGTCTAAATGCTCTTTATATAAAACACATTAAAGCTGGGGTACCAAACAAAAAAATAGGACTGGGCAAGGAACTACTTTTAGTTTGGTTCTATAACTGAATGGATTTAGAGCCTCTGTCAACATTTTATTCTCAGACTTTTCAGACAGAAAAGTAAAAAAAAAAAGAGGACCACCTTCATTCAGCAAAGTGGCTTTCAGTCCCAAGGAGTCGAAAAGTGACAAGACTAAAACTGTCATAATATAATAATAACATTCCTATATTTGGAGCGCTGTCTCACCTGTAGTAAATATACGTAGAGTTGCATATAGTTGCATAAAATGTGCAATAAGACAAACAAAACATGTACATACAAAGTTGAGTACCTCAGCTTTACCCCTGCCCCAAATTAGTCATATTTATTCAGTCAAACTCAATGTTTTAAAACGGCATAATGTAACTTCTGGCACTAGACTGATGTGTTTAGTTCATTCTAACAGAAGTAACCTACATGACTCCATCACCAATGAGTCACTCGCATAAATTGCCGTTAAACGCTAAAACTCAATGTTGTGACGTCATCCGCATAACCGTCTTGAATTAATTTAAAAACGATTTGACATTTTTGACACTGCCAGCCAATCATCTCACACCACATTGCTCCTCCTGCTGTGGCCATTCTCGGGATAGTTACAATATTTGCCCATGTGGAACAATTGAGTGCATTGAGTGTATGAAGGCAAAGACAATGGCTTCTGCTTCTGCACAAAGACGGTCAGTGTGTGTCCACTCAAAGCCCGGCCCATCTTCGCATGTACGTGCTTGTGTGGGCCAGACCTGACAATGCGTCCCATAGATTCCATATATCAGCCACAAATGTCAAGAAGGAATCGCATTCAGACCGATTCAGGAGTGCTAGAAAAATACACAAGCATAAGCAAGGAACATTAAAGGGGACGTAACATGCAGCGTGGACAATGCCGTGGTTGATTTTCCTTTGACAATTACACACTCACAGTTGTTTTGAGGGTGATTCATGCACGTTTGGGTCACTGTATTATCATGTTTTCCGCTGATACAGTGAGCGCGAAGGGACGAAAAAGGAAATGTGAGCCGTTAAACATGAGATAACTGTGTTCCTGAATCATTAGCTCGCCCAACGTTTCATTTCAATTGAGCAGCGCTTCTTTGATGACAGTAGAGGTGATTGGAGGAGACAGTAGAGGCTTGATTTTCAGTTGTGCCAAAATGCCTATTCAATGCTGCATTTGTGTGTCCCGTGATTACACCTACAGTCTCATTCCCACTGAGCAAAAACACGGAAATTTCGACAAAAACCCCTGGGTCGCCTCTTCTTTACCCACTGAGTGACATGGGTTGGTGTGTCAAAATGACTCGCCATTGAACCCGACTCGGTGGGATGTGAGAAATTAGCGGTAATTTAGATAGCAATAAAACTTTTTTTTTTTTAAATAACCCCTTGTTTACATGTAGGTCAATAGAAGAAGGTATTTTGCAGAATGACAGTGAAACAAGGAGTGTTACAAGAGTGAAGCTCAAACATCAACATTTTGACTTTTGCACCCGCTCTTTCCTTGAGAAACTTTATAATTATTATTTTTTTTAACTCAACCTGGATGATAATCTCACTGTAGTCCATGGAAATGTGATTCCCTCTGGTCCTGCATGAGGGCACTGCGCGGCGACTTTAAAAGCCTTATTTTGAAAGAAAAATGTTTGACACGTTCTTGTCTTACACATGGCAAGAAGCTGACACAGGTCCAAACAACACGCCTATCTGTCCCACACGTCAAAAAGCAAACAGCAGGCAGTGTGTACTGGTGAAGGTGAAAACAGGGGTAGTCTGAGCAACAGCTGCAGGAGAACAAGAATTACAACTGCGTGAATGAAAAGAGATAATAGTTTGTATTAATATTAGTCCTTTTTAATTAAAAGCCATTCTTTTTTTTGGTCCAGTTTATGCTCCGGGAATTAATTCATCAACATCTGGTCCACAATCTGGCAAAGTCCATAATTCCAGATGTGAGCGTTTCAAATGGTAAATATTTACACACAATATTGAATGTACTATGGCTGCACTAATGTCATGGGCGACAGTAAATCATTATGGATCAGTAATAACAGGACGATTATGGCTGATCTGCAACGGCGAGTTTTCACAGAATAAAATCAGGTTCAGAATTCTTTTTATTGCTATTGTGAATAACAGGAAGTCACAAACTAGGACATTGCTTTGGCTCTCAGTGCAAACAAATAAAAAAAAGAAAATAGTAAAAATAGAGTAAGGCATGCATAGAAATAAATACAAAATCAACATAACGTTTCTTAAGATTACAGCTACACACAAGTGCACCAAGTACACACAAATCAAACAATACAATACAAGTAAATTTGTATTGTATTATGAACCCTGTTACCCTGATGCACGCCGTCAATGTCAAACCACTATATCAATATTAATGCAAGATTAATATAATAATGAAGAGCTATTTTAGTTTTATCTAATTCTAGCAATCCGGGGAAGCAGTGACAAGTTCACAAACAAAACAAAAATACATTAAATACAATCAATAAATTATCTCGTTGAAATATCCGACTGTTTGTGTTTTTTCCCCCCAGACTTTTTACATTGACTTTGTACGACACACATTCTGGCCATAACATGTATTATTGCTTTTTCCCCACTCTCGGTGCTGTGTTTAAATCCCTCTTTTTCCAGTTTTTCTGCCAACTGGGGCAATGGCAAAAAAGGGGGGAATAAAGTGTGGAAATGATGACGTGTGAAGCCTGCAGTCCAGATTCTGGGAAAAAGTCTACAGCTGAGATCTCTCTGCTGGGACTGCATCGCTCACATTTCTGCTGCTGCTGCTGCTCAGGGTCTTGGTATATTTAGGAGAGACCGATTTACAACAGTTTAACCAATACTGCCCCGATGATTATTGATTAATTTACCAATATTATCATCTTTGTCCCATTATTGATTCTGTATGCAGAGCTCCAGAGTGCACCCATGCACCCAAAACGTTTTTTTAACATGTAAAACTGTGTTACCTTAGTTCTTGCAGCAATGGAAACTAAATGGATGGTATTTAACATGCACTCTTAACTCATTGACTGACATTGACATATTTGTCTTAGACCCTCTATTCGACTGGGGATTACAGGAAAATAAAACAAACTTATTTTTACTGATCAAAGTAGACAGTCCAGTCTTTCAGAATATGGTTTCACAACCCTAACCACACAATTCGCATAGTCTTAGGAAATAATATTCTATGGGTCTTGAGAATCAGTGAAATCATCAAAAACGGCTGGCAGTCAATGAGTTAATGTTCTCTAAGCGTTGTGTACATAAAAAATACTTACTGAACTAATTACTAATAAAGTCATTACAATTACAGATTAACCGACTTTTGTTGCCGGAATCTTGCTGTAGCTAATAAGCACTGATTACTGATGCAAACCACCTACTGGGGTTTAGCTATAGAAACAGTACAAACTCTGCACTACAGGTTTGACTATGAATTATTGCATCTGCTTTAATTCAAATATACTTTTTAGACCGAGAGAAATCATTTAGAAGTCGTTTCTTCTGGATTTGGTGCTTGCCTCAGTTCAGACGGAGATAACGGAAGAAGAATAGAGCCGATAGTTCCTTCAGGTGCTTGTTGGTTACTTTGACCAATTGGTTTGAAGAGTGTTGTATCTATTGCAGCTGCTCCTGGAGTGTGGTGCAGTTTTTTTATGCTTGGAAATGTTACCAAAACAAACTGGAAACCACAAATAAGAGAATCATTCTGGTCTTTCATTGGCTTGTAAAAGTTTGTCAGCATCTTATTAGAAACGCTGTTATCTTTAGCAAACTCAGAGAGAGCTGATTGGTTGTTTGTCTGGAAAAATCTTTTCTGAACATGTGACAAATACAGAAATGTGAAAGCCGGTGGAGGAACTATAGATTTGATTACATGATTGCATTGTTGTGGTTTGAAAGATAAGTGCCCCAGCTTTAGGAGGAGGTGTCTGTGGCAGAAGTGGCTGATGGAGACACAGAGCATGTTGCAGATGAGCTGAAGGAACAAACAGGAAGAGGGGGTGTTCTGAGAGCTTCTCTGAGGTCGCAGAACGCGTCAGTTTTCCAGGTAAAGCAGGAAACGGCGAGGAGACGGTGAGATAGCAAACACATGAGCAGCGCTGCAAACTGTCGCAACAAACAAACGGTTTCTGAGGAGAGACAGTGCTACTGTTAAAGATGCAGTCAGTGGTTATTCCCAGACGCCTTTTTTTAATATTGTGGGTAAACGTCCCTAAACCCTAACAGTGGTCAAGTTATCATGTGTTTTCAAATAGTAATGGAATTGACCAGATGCTTATAGTCTCCAAAAAGGAATAGCAAATATTATGGAGCGGACCGATAAAAATAAACCAATGAGATGCGTTTACCCCCTTCACCCACTTCCTGTTTCTCGCGACCGCGCACTCCAGAGTTATCAGATTTTCTAAAACCTAAATTTGCTGAACAGAAAATGCCAATTTCACTTTTGCACCCACTCTCCCTGTTGTGAAAAAGAAAAGAAAATGCTGGATGTTTGGTTTGGTGGAGAGGTGAGGGGAGTGGTTCCGAGTTGATGCTACGCTAAGCTGACAACATCGCTAACTGCACCTTTAACTAGGGCTGCATGTGATTTTCAATATCCTGTATGTTCAAAAATGTCTCAACCATTTTATAATGATAATAGTAATAATAATAATAAAGTCAGTTTATATAGTGCTTTTTTGGCTTCACGTGAAAGTTTTCTTGGCGATAAGCTACAAATGTAGCCATAGCTGCCCTGGGGCACACTGACAGAAGCGAGTCAGCCAGTACGTGCCATCAGCCCCTCTGACCACCACCAACCACTCACACACTGCAGACTCATTTGAAGCAATGTGGGTGAAGTCTAGCCGACAGTTTGGCACTTTACAGCCGCAGCCGTACCACTGTTGTTATAGTTTTATAGATTTATACACTTGAAATAGTCAATATTATCTTCTCACAAAATTCTTACATACATACTAGAGTTGTGCAACACATTTTGGCAGTTTACGTAAATGAGAAAAAAGATGAGAAAATAATGGGTCTGCTGACATGATAAAAATTACTAGTACAAATCTTGAAAAACTGAAATCAAGAGCATTTTCCTAAATCAAGAAATGGTTTCCTTTTCTTTAATCTCGTTTTTGTTTGTGTTGAATTGAAATAATTGCAGTGTCTGTGATTTGCCGAGTGCGACCACGGAGATGTGATTTGATTGCCATGAATCGTGCAGCCCTGTTCATACTCATCAGATTCCACTCTGGATGATCACTTCCTGGATTGTAAATGAGGACGTCACTTTAGAACAGATTAATGCCATATTATCGACCAATGAGCTGTGAGCGCTGAAGCCAACTCTGGATTATGAGCTGACTTCATGTTGTTTTTCCATCTGTAGGTGCAGTATCTGGCGCTGGGATGGATTGGAAGGTAATCTACCATTGGTTTGAAGACATTTCTGATTAGTCACAAAGAACTTAAGCTTGAAGTGAGAATAAAGATATGTTTCCAGATGCAAATTGTGACTTCAGAGAAAAAGGTAATGACAAATATTTATTGATATTGAACTTTACATTTCAAGGATAACCTCAAAGGGCTGGAAAAGGTGCTAAAACAAGTGAACAATGACGCACAAAAAATACAAAGCTAAAAACAAGCAGAAGAAAAGTCTTGAAAAAACACTTTGAAATGAGTCGAATGATCCTGGTCCATCAAGTAAACAAACTAAACTAGAAAAAAAAAGAAAAAAAATCCTGAATTAAGGTCATTAGAAATATAATCTGTAATGCATTTTGGAATGGGTGGAAACGGAAAGAGATATTTCAGCAGATTACCAGTCTTTGCAACGGAAATCCCAGCAAAATCTAACTTTATTTCCACTATTGAGAAGCAAAAACCTGTTCTAATCTCTTTCAGGTCTGATCCTCTGGTCTTCATGAGACCAGTTTCTCCAGGACGGTCTCGCCACAAGGCCACAGAGCTAACCACTGCCCCGCTGTGTCACAGGTGTGAAAGTTCACCACACATACTACTGGCCACCGCACCAAAAGTTCAGAATGCAAGCACCAAGCAAACATAACAGTCTGACCAAACATAGTCTAGTCTTGAACTTTTCAGACCAGGATCTCCCAAAACTCCAAAACCCCCAGACCAGGACCCCCAAGAACCCAACTGTAGAAGCAGCAATAACAGCACTGTCTAAAGAGCAGTATATACTCTACTCTTTAGGTAGACACTTTTGTTTCCAGAATCTTCTTGCCTGTGATACATCTAGGCACCCATAACTGATGCAACCCACCTGCTGGAGTTTAGCTAGAAACAGCACAAAGTCTTTATTACATTGAGTACTTTTTTTGCATCTGCTATTACAAAAAAGAAAATTGAGGTTCTATTTTTTGTTATGAAAAAAGAAGCCAAGACCTGCAACAAACTGGTAACACTCATTCTGCTCTGTGATTGGACAATCTCCTTAAACATACTAAACATACTTTTTATGGAACATGCCCAATGTATTTTGAGTTAAGATTAGCTCCACTGTAAAATAGACTTTACAATATGTAGATGTGATTTAAAATGGAAATATTATTATTAAGCATAGTGTTGAATCTTGTTGAATCTTGATAAAAATGGAGGAACAAACTGTGTGAAAATAGAGTGAAATTATTGTATTTTCCTTCAAGGCTTAAATTCAGTACAGAGTCATCACTTTAGAATAATATGGCAACCCTCCAACCCGCACTTTAGCAAAACACTGCTCTAAACCACAACTAAACAGGACAAAAAATCAAAAGCTTTTCTAAGAACAAACACTCGGAGCAAAAGCAACAAGATCAGTTGAGGAGCAGTTAAAACACTCCCACACTTTACACTTGCTCCTTATTGTGCTACAGTCAGAGGTTTTTGAACTTAAGTCTTGCTTCTTCTTCATATAAAGTTGGAGATTTTAGACTTCTTTCCTTATGATGCTAAAGATAGAGATTTTACACTGCTTTGTTTCGTGCTAGAGATGTTATTATATATGTTAGAACAGAGATATTATTATTCTGGCCTGGACAAAGATTACTTACTTACCAAAAACATTAGTATGCCTAGATATGGCTCTGCTTTCCTCTTCACCAACATTACAACCATACCTTCCCTAGGATTATAGCACTTCAATTCCTCCTATGTTTGTACCATTATTATTAGCATTATTATTATTTGCACTATTCTCTCTCTTTTCTTTCACACACACACGCACACGCACACACACACACACACACACACACACACACACACGCACAAACACACACACACACACAC
>JAPMNZ010949007.1:0-13166 GCA_029875035.1 Pomatoschistus microps | reverse complement strand
AGACATCAAATATTACAATTACATTTCATTCATTTATTCATTCATTCATTTTCTTTCCTGTAATCCAGGGATGTCAAACCGGTTCCAGAAAGGGCCGGTGTGGCTGCAGGTTTTAGTACCAACCTGAGCATAAAAACACCAGATTCCACCCATTTCCTCAAATCTTCAGGTTAAAACTGGACTCACCTGAAGAAATGGGTGGAGTTTGATGAGCTCCTGCTCAGGTTGGAGCTCAGGTTGGAGCTCAGGTTGGAGCTCAGGTTGGAGCTCAGGTTGGGTGGCAGTCAGAGCTACACCCAGAACACAGAGCACCAGCCCCTCACTGATCCTTCTGCAGGTGGTGAGTCCACAGGAGCCTCTATATTCCAGCGGGAGCTTCAGGCAAAATGGGGTTAAGTGTCTTGCCCAAGGACACAATGACACAATGACAGCAGTGGGAGTCGTGAAGTAGGTCTCATCCTTGGACTCGAACCCACAACCTTCAGGCTCAAAGGCCAATGCCCTACCAACTGAGCCCCTGTCGCCCCCACAATTACATTTCAAATAATTGAAAAGGAGCAGAAGGAAAAAAAGAATTATCTCATCATGTTGCCTGTTCCTTTCTTAAAACATGCACAAATTAAATGAAAAAAAAAAAAAAATAGATCTCTCAACCAAAACCGTGCAAGATCAGCAAGCGGTGTGTCTTTCACGCACTTCATGTACTTTTTTCCTCTGAGCATTTTCCCCACAATCCTGCAAATTGAAAATACTTTGTTGCTTTAGGTTTGATGCTGATCATCAGAGCTTTAAGGTTACTGTAATTACTGTTGGCAAGAGGCTGAATGTCCTTTTAACTCCAATAATATTCAATCAAGCATAATTTCATTGATGTTAAAGTGACAACTGCAGAGTCCCAAGGCTATTATGAATATTGTGCAGATTCTATTGGCAGAGCCCTCGCCTGAATGAGTGCACCACGCTGCCTCCTCAGAAATCACACTCTGATCAGGGGTCAGCAGATAATGGTGGAGTCACATCCACTGAAGGAATGGAACCACCATAAGGGTCAGAAAAGTAAAATACAGTCAAACTTTTTATTGTTCATACATTCTGTTTGATTCTCGTACAGTTTCTCTAATGACAACACTCTAACTAGCAACCAAAGTGTACCAATTATCAAACTAGAAGGAAGACATAATGTTGGTTTGTGTGATGTGTTATTCTTCACCAGGGATATTATTCTTCTGTCATTGACCACGCTCCTGGTTCTGTTGTTTAGTTTGTTGGTGTCCATGAGCTCACTTGTGTATTCTTTATTTTTCAGAATGTTGCAAATCAGTTGTTTTGGTCACTTAGTGTTATCTCTCTGATGGGGTTGCTTTGATTCTTCAGCCTAATGGCTTGTTTTGCGAACAGGGATGGCTCTTTCAATATGACAAGATAATGATGAAACAACCACCTGATTGTGGAACAACTGGGGAGAAAATTGTCTAAATGTATTATTTCATAAAGTAGGAGGCACTTAGAGTAACTGGTGTAATGCTTACAACATTTTTCTGATTTTATGTAAATACTCTCTCTAGTGGTGTCCCACTTTGTGTGAAGTGGTCCAATATCACTCGCTGAAAAGGTCTTTCAGTTTGGTCTAAACCATGTGGTTATCTCATTTATGAATGATTTTAGTGCTTAAAAACATTTACTTTGTACCTTAACCTTGTGAAGACACATGCTTGTAATGTAAAAGCAACATTTAATGACCAACTGTATAAAGATCAGCAACATTCAGATCAAACCGAATAAAAATAATCTAACCTGTCACAGGACAGTGCAGGAATGTACATTTAACCCTTTAACATTTAATCTTTTGTCTTTGGATTTTGTCTTTGGATTTTGAAGATATAGTTTTTTCAGGAAGAAAACCACATCAATACTTTGTATTTGATGTATATAAGTTCCAAAATTATAGACATATTATTTCGGATTGTGTACACATGTTTTTAAGCATGAAGTTTCTGCGTTTCATTCCTCCTCCAGAAAGGGCCTTTCAGTGTGGAGTTTGTATGTTCCTCCGTGTGCTCTGGTTTGCATTTCTTTTTCCCTGTTTCTACAAACATTAACACATTGCTGTCCTGTAGTTTGTGAGATAATTTTTCCCTTTTATTATAACATGGGCTTTATTTTATTTTTATTTCAGGCCTATCTTTGCAGGCTTATTCCAAACATGATGCTGTTTTTTTCCGGGCATTCTGTTTGGCTTGGAATTATGAACTAATTATCCAATTCTTGGAACTTAGCGCAATTGTGAATATGGGTTAAAAAAAACGTGTCATGGTTTCTCAGTGCAAAATTGGATGCATCATATGATTTGCTTTGAATTAATTCGCGGGTGTGACGACGATCTTCTAGATGGATCGTCAATCCAAAAATCCGGATTCTGAGTCAGGAGGAGAGTGTTTGTTAACTGTAATCATCACTTGGTCCTCGGCCGACTAATGAACAGCTATCAGAGGATGTTTTACATAATCCTGCCATCTAAGATTACCTTATTGCTTGTAAAGGCCTGGTGTGGATGTGTGCCTCATTACCTTGGGACATTGGTCATTTCATTTCAAGGGTCTGATTTTCATTAACTGCTCTGCCCCCTGCCCATTAGCGGAATGAAAGCTTGGCTGCAACCATCTGGCTGCCAACGAGACTTCTGGGTTTCTTTATGGCCATGCTGAGTACAGGAAATATACTGTTTTCTTAGTAAAAAAAAGGTATCATGCGAAGTGAAGCCACAACAGAATCTAGGCACTGACAGAAGAGTTGATGAATTATATCACTTTTTGACTCACTGTATGAATATTTCTAATACCTTTAATGGTTCAAATACTTTTCAAAATATAATTTATCCATCTTTACCCTTTCATCTAAGTCTATGAAAACTCCAAGGCCCCG
Organism: Pomatoschistus microps; assembly: GCA_029875035.1. Classification (NCBI taxonomy): domain Eukaryota; kingdom Metazoa; phylum Chordata; class Actinopteri; order Gobiiformes; family Gobiidae; genus Pomatoschistus; species Pomatoschistus microps. Next base: position 10,244 of record JAPMNZ010949007.1, on the reverse strand, counting down.
TTTAGATGGAGACGCTGCAAAACAGTAAACACAAACACAACCCCCAGCAGTATAATCACTTCCTCAACAACATCCTCCTCAGGCCGCCGCAAAGACGTGAAAGAATGCACCAACATCATTCTGCATTTAACAGTAGCTGCAAAAACGGAAACTGAAACTCGAGCTTTGCGTGGTATTGCATGGTTTTGCGTGTAGTGTTCGAAGCACAGCCAGTTAGTGGCTGTACGTGTGAGGAGGTGGAGGTCATAGCAGACAGATAATTCACACAGCTGTGATACAGCCCCCCACTGTGCTGTATCTGTTCTGTTCCACTCTGGAAGCTGTTTCTCAACGCTTGCGTTTTCACCACCTGAAACATTGTCTCCATGTAAACAAAAGACCAAACCGATATCCAACTCTAACGTTTTACTGTCGAAGCGTCTTTGTGTGAACACCACCTAAGAGGGATTCTCAAAAGGACACAAAAAAAGATAAAATGAGATAAAAGAACCTTTATTCGTCCCACAGTGGCAACATTTTTAATTTCACTTTAAAGTTGTCTGATATAGGGACAAAGTATAGGTACCAGACTCCCAATGGAACACATTGAATTAAGGGAAATGAAGTGGGAGAACATGACACTGCTTTTGGGCAAAAAGAGGTGGTTCTATGAGTTGATGGCTGTTGAAAAGTTGGCTACTCGCCATCGCCTCTACACACAAGCATCTTGTTTGACATCAAAGATGAGAGATCAAACCATGTAACACACTCCTTTTAGTTATTATTGTATAGCTCTCACCTCTGCAGGAACCAAAGATTGAGGAAGACCACTTACTTTATGTGATGCTGAAGTGTGTTGCTTGAGGAAAATCAATCAATCAATCAACAATTGAATGTATATTTGTATAGTAAATTGTGTCCCATAATCTGGGATGAGGACGAAAAAGACAGTTTCTGCATCGACTGATTAAACCGCATGTGAGGAAAAGTCTAAAGGACAGTGAAGGAAAGGTCAACATGAAAGCAGAGGTAGACCGACACAACTGAAGAGCAGGAGATGTAAGAGTCATTGTCAAAGTTCAAATGAACGGTATATAGTTTTTTGTGTCCTCCACGAGGGCAGAGGTGGTTCATCAGAGCAAGCTCAGGGTGCTCCACGGAAAACACAACATGCTGCTTACTGTTTGAATCACTGCGCTATTATTAAAGATCATTGATTTTGTTCTGTCTTTGAACCACCTTTGAACTATTCTTGTCTCTTGTTTGTTTCACTACACATCATGTTTGAAAAAAAAATATGATGAAGACAGATGCAAGACGAGTCCATTTTGGTTTTATTCAAAGATCTAGTTCACAGGCTCTTTCCCTCATGCTGTACATTATTTCTTGCCTTAAACACATGTTGTTGAACAAGCCAACGTCAGCATCCATTGTTATTACATGTCTGTAGTTAAAGATGGCGTCCCACTTTCCCTTCTCACTGACTACTTGATATTGTTCTTACCACACAGCATTTTTCAATCATTCCTTCCTGTATGGGGTTATGTGAGCATGCTGACTTCATGGCGATGACCCCAGTCAAAGCGCTCTCATACCTATTTTAGTGCAATAAAGGGATAATAAATAACACAGGACAGTCATTTATACGGTGACTCTCTTCGCCACTCTCCACCCAGATGGAGCTGTTGTCCACTTGCTGTGATTAAATGCTGCTTGAGCAGTGATGTAATGCCATATTGATTTTTCCAGGATGAACCATTTTTTCGTCTTCTCTGGCTGCAAAGGAAGGTCAAAGGTCAGCAACTGCACAAGCCTCAGGGTCTTGGAAGAGTCCAGTTGGGTTGTTTAGTATAGATCTATCTTCACTTATGCTGTTCTGCAATGCTGTATAAGTGTCCAACATTTTGTTTCTTTTTCCCTTCAGAAGTATTACCTTGTGCGATACTCATATTTAACATATTTGACTTTGAGCCACATAAAACGACCAGACTGTCATGAAAGCACCTGGCAGAGATGTCACCTCTGGAATAGACACTGCGTACTGTTCCTTATTGAAAAAGGATATATTAAACATCCGTGCAATATGACTCCAGTAGAGCAAAGTGTTCTGGGATCTAAAAATAAACATTTATATCAGTGTCATTGATATACCAAAAGTGAAAAATACCATGAATTGCATACTGCTATAGGCTAACACCCTATGTACATTTACTAAAATTCATTTGTATAGTATGTACAATATACAAACTATAAATCCCATGCCATATCAATGGAAAATTAATGAACAAACAAGAATTATTATATTTAGAGCATCATTTGTAACAAGAGAGTGTTAAGTAGGATATGGATCCGATTTTTTATATTTTATTTATTGTGGCTCCAAAATTATGCCTTTCTAATAATCAACTCCTGTGTGGAGTTTGTATGTTCTCCTCGGGTCCATTTCCAGCTCGAATGAAGTGAAAATATATTATTGTATTTTTTTTGTTGGAGTTGTCCACAGCATGCATGCACAATTCCAAAGAGAGTACAATCAACTTCTGGAGCAGTGCTGTGGACAAACTTAAAGCTGGACTTCCTAACCCTCAAATCGCACAAAATTAAGCTTTTAAATCCACCTGACTCATACTTTGCTTGCATAAATGTTGCTATAGATGTTGAAAAAGAGAGAACCACGGACCACACTCACTCAGCCAATCACATCTCAATTCAAAGAGGGAAAGAATGATAATGAAAAATATGGCATGTTTTCTTTTATGAGGAAGTCAGCAGGCTGTGGTCTTATTTGCTCACAGAATACAACAGAACGGTGTATACATAAAGTTTAAATAACTGTTCCTCCATCATTATTTGACTTAGTTGTACAGATCGGTGGGGACAGGGAGGGGGGGTGAATAAATCCTAATAGTTACTGCGACCTCCATGACGAGCGCTCCAAACGCGTTGCGCGCTGAGAGGTAGGTGGTGTGAAGTTTTGAAGGGGCTGTTCCCGGAGCTGACGCAAGGAGCTGTCCGTGGTGCTGAATCCTCCCACTCCGCCTGCGCTCTCCTCTCCATGTGCCACAGCTCACACCGCGTCGAATCCCACACAGCGGAGTCTCCTGTCCGCACGCAAGCCGGACAGAATTCACTCACCTGATAGCTCTCCTTCTTAGAATCATCACAGGGAGAACAACCGAGCCATATACGACCAGAGCGCGCGTATGTGTCTTTGTTAGTCTCTCTCTTTGCCCGGGAAGTATCGCCTGTTTGAAAACACAAAGACGCGTCTGTGCAGAGACTTTTGGGCAAAGATGGGACGCAGCAGCCATGTGCGGACCATCCTCCTGGTGCTGGCGATCGCCGTGTCCGCGGGGGAGATGCGAGCACAAGGTAAGAACTTATCACGGGTTTGTTTGTGCCAGTTAAACTCCAAACGGCGAGGGCAGAAGTCGGTCACGGTGCCACAAGTGTGCTTTGATCCAACGGCGCGGCGAGAGATGGACGCGCTGGTTAATCACGCAGCGCTTTTTATGTGGAAAATAATTGTGATCTGTTGCACTTCGGTTAACGAGCGTCTTTTACTTATTTTAAAGAACTTGGTGTTGTTATATTCTGTCATATCTTGCCAGACTAATGTGTGGAGCACGCGGCCAACACGTGGTCAATTACATGACAGAAGTTCGTTTAAATATATTGTTAGTTATTAGGACAAGTAACTCATGTGATCATGTAAATTAAGGTGGCAGTAAAATGAAGTTAAGGCGTAACGCACAGAGAAAAACATGTCTTTTGTGTAATAAATATAATTCACGGTGCAGTTGTTTTCCAGTCGTTTAACGCACATTGGACTGGCAAAACAGCCACAATGTTAACAACTTGTCCGAACAGGATGTGTCTTGTGCGCAGCTATACAGTGATTTGATTTTGCAGTCAGATTGAGAGATGTGTTTTGGCCGCAGAGGTCTGCGTGACAGACGGTGCTCCGTAATAAGACTCTAATCCTTAGGAATTGCTGAAGATTATTGACCAAGCTGTTTGCCACAGTCGAGTGCCTGTGGGAAGCAGCGGCGGATTCATCCACCCTGGCCTTGGCCTAATTATTTCTCTATTGTGCATCTGACATTTTAGTTTGTATCTCAGAAATGTACTCTTTTAACACCTCCACTGTAAACTAAACTGACCTGCAATAAATTCGTAATACTTCTGTGCCTTTTGGGAAAGCTCTCCACAAGGTACAGTAAATGCAAATTAAATCTTATTATATTTCCCATGTAATGAGGTGTTTTATGAAAATGGCCTCTTTCCTATTGAAAATGAGCGCATTTATGAGGACCAAGTGATTACTAAACAATGTCATAAGTGTGCAAATGACTTCACATTGCTCAGGCTATTTGTTCAGAGCCCTGTGAAACTGAAGGGCCATTCTGAAGCAACGCCTCACACAGTTTTACATGATGAGCCACACACTCACAAGAACATTTGCACTTTTGCACATTCTTGCATAACAACAAATTCTATTAGTTCATACAGTGCATTGCATTTTGTTTTAATATTTAATAGCCGAGTGTATGTGAAAAAAAATTAAAACACAGTCAGCGTTGTGCTAAGAGGCTCAAGAAGTGTAAATTTTTTAGTATTTTCAGTCACAATTGCTTTTATTCTCAGAAAACTCCCTGTTATTGCTTTCCGTACAGGACTCTGGGGAGTGGGAAAATGCACAGTGATGTATTTTTAAGGAAATTTAATATAACAGCTTCCATTAATGTATTCTGTGTGGTTGCTTTGCCAGCAAATGGTCAGATCACTTGGAAAGGTTTCAGTTTTTAATCCCCTCGTTGTTGTACATTGTCAGGAGTTGAAGTGGCGCTGAACGACTTTCTGCGGGAGGAATATAAGGATTTGTTCAGTGGAGACGCATGGCTGCTTGTTGTTGTGGACCTGTTTTGGCCCGGTTCCTTTTCCCTGAGTAGTAAATCGATTTTGCTGTCACAAGCACAAGAAAACTTCACTGTACTATTTATATGGGTCTATATTAAGATGTATACTTTTTCCCTGCCTCTATTTTGCTATGTCAGAGCAAATACACCTCTAAAATACATAAGAGAGGAGACACAAACAGTATTTCTTATGAATGTGGAGAGGAACAAAAATATGGGAAGAGGATTTTACTTTATAGACACAATTTACATTTTAGTTGCATTTAACAATACATATGACTAACCCGTACAAATAATTACTATGGAAATGTTAATCGGATTAATGTTATCAATGAAACTTAATATGAAATTAATAAAAACTTAATATTTTTCAATACAGTTGAAACTCTAATTTTTGATACAGTGAATTTGAATGTTTAATGCACCTCACACACATCTGAAAAGTGTGGCAATGTGGCAGGTCCACATTGTTCCAGAACAAAACAATAAGAGGCTCATAAATGTCTTATTTACAGTTTTTTGACTCTGCATTCAAGTCCTTTGATAATTATCAAGACAGAGAAGCGACTAGAATGGCTGCGATACTTCTAATCCAGCCTTAACAAAGCAGACCATAATTACTGCATTCAGATACTGCCATTTTACGGTCAATAAAACCCTGACACATTTTAATAACTGCACTATTGAAAACGGAGAGATCCATATTGGTTTCTGTGTTAAAGATTTACACAGCGCTATGGCTGTTCAGCTGTGCTATTATCTTTACACAGTGTCAGTCTTATAACAGCATCAGGACTCTATTGACACCTGTTGCTGCTTCAACACCTTTTTAAAAACTCATAACTCATTCAATCCATGAAATGTTAATGGCAGCGACTCCACTTTCCCTTATTTTTCGTGAACAAATGTTCCCGGATCTTGGAAGTAAGACGGCATCCTTTTGCCTCGGGGTGGATTGATGCTGTGAGCGAAGGGGAGAAAAAGTGAAGGCGCTATAATTCCAGGGGAGGTAATAGAAATCATTCAACACCTGTTTGTTGGATTGCCAGTGATTAACTTCATCAAGGGCTATTCAGCATCTGCGCGCTGTCATAATTAGTTTAACTTTCCCAAGGCCTGTCAATGGTAAATGAGAGTCATTATGGCAGAATGCCCCTCTTGAAGGCTTCTGCTCCTCTGCCTGGGTCCTCTCCGCGGCTCGCTCGCTCCTTTCACTGCCTCCTAGGTAGCGCTCGCAGCTTGGCTCAATGCAACTCATTTGCAACTCTTCATGTGCAAATGGCTCTTGCTCCACGACAAGATTCTATGCATCCTAATTTGAGCCATTGCTTCACATATTTCCTCTGACTTATTTTCCAAGGGGAGTTTGCTCTGAAAGGATCTTTTGGCTCCTTTCCCCCCACAATTTGCTCAAACTGGTTCACCAGCTGCAGGTTTTATATAAAGAAAATCAACTCAGTGTTAAGGCTTAATGGAGATGTACATGGGTGGGGAATATTACATTCAAAAGGTTTGAGAAAGGGGATCTTTGAGAAAGTGTGAATCTCCATTATTACTTGTTTTCCCAAAGAAGCCTGATGGAAGCAATTACTGTGTTGATAATAATTGATTAATTTGTTTATTAATGCAAGCACAACACAAAGAAACACATTTATTATACCCACATTTATTGTACCCAAATTGTGCAAACTATGAAACCAAAGATTAATTTATTGATTAATTTTTATCACAGATAAAATACTGATATGTACACAAATAACTGCACACACACACACCATACCAGGTGCCACAGTGGGACGGCTGAGGCTGTGTGTGAATGAGTACTGTTAGTCAGAGGGGCCAATGGCACTAAGAATATCTGCTTGCATAAAACATATTGTATTATTATTATTATTATTATTATTATTATTGTCATTATTTTCATCATTATTATTATTATTATTTGTTTTTATTATTATTATTATTATTATTATTATTATTATTATTATTGTTATTATTATTATTATTACTACATCTCCATGTTGCCTCCTGGCCAAGTCTTAATGAAGCCTGCGTTTTATAGAGGCCATGGCTGCTCATGGCTTTGGCTTTTGGCCTTGTGCCTCATCGATCCCTGCTGCGCTCCACTAGAAAAGCACAGTATCCCTCTTTTCCACGCCTGCAGGCGGCGTGGCCTAATCAGGACTGGCGTGTGCACGGCTGCTTTGGGAACGCCTCTCCCAAACGATTAGGTGCCGGGACAGTGCCGGCTCTCTTCCCCCTTCTCGCCGCCACATCCCATCTAAAAAGCATTTCATCTGTGGCTTGCAGAGTGTGGTGTGAGAAGCACTAGGTAATAGGCTGTGTAATGCGTTTGGGGAGGGGGATGCAAGTTTAGTATTCTCAGTTAGCTCTGACCTCCGGCGGCCTCAGCCACCCCCTCACTAATTTCCACTGAAAAGATGTAATTGAGTTCATCAGGATGAGTAAACATGTTATAACTAGCAAAGAAAGATAACAGAGTGGTGGATAGATCAAGGAAGTGAAACGGAACCATATGGTTAATTGGAAATATTCAAAGACAAATACTGGTCGACAGTGTGAAAGAAACATATGCATTTAGAACATGCTTCTTTCATGTATACTTTTAAAGTTTGCCTTACACAAAGCTCGTGTGAAAATGTTCACAACTCTAGATTCTTGAACTGACTGGGCCTAAATGACAGCCTTGGAATAGTCCACATAATCTAAGTATGTTGGATCTGACATCTTGAATGCCGGCAAGACATGCTAGTCTTGTTCTGTACAATGAGTTGTATTGAAGTCCAATCCCAGAGGATTGTGTATAATTTTGAGCTTCTAAAATTGACCACCATCTTCCAAACATCGAACATTGTCAGTCTGAAGCGACTGCTGCGGTCAGGCAATTGTCTGTCAGTTATTGGCCCGGCCACCGCCTCGGCTCGGCTCCTGGTGATGGAGAGTGGGCTCATTGTGGCCATTTTCATCTGTCAGAGCAGCAAGCACCTTTAGAAAAGAGAGAATGCTCAGGCCCAGAATGGATTAGTTAGCAGGGTACAGCTGGATCCTGCTACGGCAAGTCATTGATTGCTGCACTATAGCTTTTAGCTCTCAGAGCCGCCTCATACTGTACATTCCAGAAACACCACATGTGGTAGATGGCGAAAAAACACAGTAGCTTTTACTGATGAAAGGATTACATACATTTGACGTTGGTTTCAAAATCCTTTTCTTGAAACATTATCCAATGTTTTTTTTTGTCTTTCTTTATAACAAAAATGTTCTTATACAATACATGATTTCAAACAGATAGGCTTGTTAAGTTTGTACGCATTTTTGATACAATGTTTGTGTGCTTGTGTATCTAAAGCAAGATCTGTATAATATACAGTATTGATGCCAGTATCTGGACTGAGCAGAAGCAAATGTTTGCTGTAGGCTGCTCTTCTCTGCATCTTGTTTTTTTGTTAAAGAGCTCATGCCCACACATTCCTTCATTCATTCATTCAGGATGATTTTTATTTTTATAATGAGCTCAATAGATTTATACACAGGCTTAATTCTTCACAGACAAACATAAACCTGATTTGTATTTGCAATGTCTACAATTTTAATAATGTAAATAAGTCACACAATCCTTTAGGCCGCCGCACAGGTGGAACCACCAGAGCCTCCACCACCATCTTTCACTCATTCATATGTTTTGGATGAAGGCCATCCCGCTACCTGCGGAGATGTGTGTGCAGGGATCAGTTTTAAATGTGATTTGGTGGTTGGAGGAGGGACTCTATTTCCTCAGTGTAGACCCGTTATCTGTACTTGGATTTGTGGGATTATTTCTGAATTATCAAGGCAAACAGTAATGGAAGCCAGGCTACGACGATGATCGCTGCATGGGGCAGACGAACCAGTACTCGATCCGAGGTTAATGTCCCACACACAAAACATGATTCTACTGAAGCAAGAAATATACAATTGAATTAAAAGGTCCTTGTACATGAAAAGATTAGTTTATTTGTTCAGTCACTTTTTCACAAATCAGACAATACAGATCATTTGAAAAAATAAAAATCAAAGATGACTGAAAGTGTTTAGGCTGAAGTGAAACACTTATTGAAGCCTAACCCTGATCAGAGGGCATCACACATAGTATATCACCATATGTGTGTATGTCTCTTCTTCTTCACTCTTTTTTGTATTGTAATTAGTAATTAGTAGTAAAAGCCTATTGTAAAATATATAGTGTTCAACTGAGCAACATTACAGTTACAGCAATAAGTTATGATATAAGAAACTGATCACAAACAAACACAAACAATGGTATTTCCTTCTTATCAAACAGAGCAAAAGCTTTATCAGCAACTTGGGGACATTGGAACTAGTCTGTGGAGAATCATTGGGAAGTGGCTGCAGTCATTGTCCTCGTGGCTGCTGTGTGCACTCTCTCTCCTGAGGGGACTGTAGCTGAGGGCTTTCCACTGGAACATGAGAACTAAGACATTTCAATGGACACGACTCATTACGCAGATGGCAGAGTTTTCGGTGTTTTCACTACTTGTGCATAGGGTTGCAGAGATTAACCATTTTTTTTTTACGATAGTCGCAATTATAAAAGCCCACAGTAGGGTTTAACCGTGAAGATTAGAGATAGAACGGTTTACTGCTGGTATGGAAAACTCTTGCGCGAGTTGCAACGTTAAGTACGGGCCGCTGCAGGACAAGCTCCCCCAGAGTTGTTTCCACCACGACTTAAGTCAGCAGTGTGCGATCACTTTTTGAATTCAAAAAGGGCAAGGGCAAGGTGTTGTTCTCGCTGATGGAATTACAATCTGCAAAGCCTGTCGTCAGAAAGTTGCAGCGAAAGGGGCCAATACTTCAAACATGATACAACATCTTTGAGATAATCACTCTTTGCTGTATGTCCAAGTCAAACTGCATAATCGTCAATAAAGTTGTCCAAATGTTCAGAAATAAGCGCCAAATCTGTCTGGCAAAAGTGAAAGTACTACACTTGCACATGTCCGGTAGCCGCTCTTAAAGTGACAGTGGCACATATCCTTAGTCAACAAAACCACTATGACGATGGCTACTACTATTACTACAAAACAGTTAGACTTTATACATGTTTTATTTGAAAATGTTTATAATTGCAAAATATCCATAATGTTCTGTTATTTATATAAGATAGTATAGTATAATCTTAATTTATCCATTTATTGTTTTCCAGCAAAAAACTCAATTGAAGCTGATTTTCTTTCATAGTGTTGATAATGATAATCGTGAATAATCGAGCATTTTTTTCTTTCACAATAACCGTGCCTCAATCATTTGAAATCGTGGCAACCC
>JAPMNZ010948996.1:6089-17514 GCA_029875035.1 Pomatoschistus microps | reverse complement strand
AAGTCTGGATTTATAAAGAACTTCCAGAACAGGAAGCTCACAGCCCACAGTCCTCTTTGCAGAGCGGAGCACCTTGTTTAAAGCTTTCTTACTTATACATACATATAGCTCTCAACACAGTTTGGGTTGATCACAAATGTTCACATGCATGCATTTTTGGCCTTCAATAATAATAATAAATCTTTATTTGAATAGCACGTTTAAAAAACAGTGTTTACAAAGCGCTGCACATAGCGTAAAACAGTCAAAAAACAGTCAATAAAACAGTCAGATCGAAAAGAAATATAGCAGAATAAAGCAGATAACAAGAACGAATATGTAGACAGTAAAATACAAAATGTGAAGTTTAAAACTGTTCATTAAAAGTGGGTTTCAATACGTGATCTAAAAGGATACTGTTGGTGCGAGCCCTCTCTTGTCGGTCCAAAGTCGAGTCCTGCATGTTCTGTATTACAATGATTTGCCATGGCATGTTTTACATCATTTCCACCTCCTATAAACAAATGGACTTTCTATGCGACCATAAAGGTGGGAGATCTATTAGAATAACCAGACATTAACCCATTTCACAATCAATAGAGCACTCCGAATACATTTTACTGGGTGCATTACATCGCAAATGAATTGTAGAGCTGCGCGGGGAAGCCAATTGGACGGGTGATGGACTATGTGTGAGCTTTTGTCTGACAATCGGTGATATTTCCCCAACATGTAGATTAATGGTGCTCACCGTGGCGCCACATTGCAGGCATTTATTACAGACGCTCCCCATTTTCTCCCATTCTGCCTCAAAGGGAACAGCAGCAGGACTCATTGATTCACTAAAAGGCGAGAGGGGATTATAATCTTTGCAAGGGTCCTGTGGGGGTGGGCCAGAAAATGGACTTAAGCAAACGCACTGTGAAATGATTTTGATGAGGTGGTAAAATATATAGACAAATGTAATGGTATGCAAAGATATGTAAATAATGACTCACATACCCAGTTAATGTTGTTTTTTCTACTCTCCTCAATTTTTTTTATTATTGTTATCAATATAATCAGTATTTTGAAATTGATCTTATTTTATTTCATGTCTTTTTATTATATTTATTGCCTTGAATGTTCTAAACCTTACCAATTACCCTCCTACCCCTTCTATCCCATGCATTTGCACACCCTTTTTCCCCTAATCGACAAGTATGTAGGTATCCACTGCAAAACCATGTATTTTAGTATACTTGTCTGATGTATACTCTTGTTGGCTACATAAAAGATTAGAAATATACTGCATATTGAGAACTAATCCACAGCTTTCCCTTTTTGCATGTAATCAAAGACTATGCTCCATAATGTTATATTTACTTCAGTATTTGTTATTTTTATGATGTATCAGCGCTCTTTATCCTTCCATATTTGTTCTTATATATTCCTTGTTGTTTATTGGGATTACAATTTAATAACAAGAATCCAAGGAATACATACTCATTCCAATAGTATCAGATACATCTTTACAAGTAATGTCTAACCCTTACAATGCCATCATTTTATTTTGCTGTTGGCCATAAATATGCCCATTTGTCATATGAGGACCATAGCTGTGTTATTTCTATGGATTGCACATTGCCTATACCGCTCTTTATCTCAATAATAGAAAAAGCGCTTCTGAAATCACATGTCATTAATAAAAAAGAAGCGGTCTCACCACCTTGGAAATATATTATTATTACCTTTACTTGGAACAATCTCTTATTGTGATCCTCTCTTTAGACAAGACTCTCCACTACATAATATACACTTTTAATAAGTCTTTCCTGCTATTACTGATAACCTTCCCCCCGTTTAATCCAAGCCAATGTATTTTGAAAGTGATAAATATTTCAAAGATGCGCACATGTTTCTTAAATTATTTGTCCAGATAGATTTTTTTTATTATTACTGGCGTTAAATAAATAAAGGCTTTGTTAGACTTTTGGTTAAAGAAGGATGCTAAGCTAAACCTGAGAAAAAATCTGCCACTCTTGTTGGTAATATGTTCACGCCGACTGACACTATTGTTTTACAAGAGCAGCATAACAAAAAGGAATACCACGTCTTTTCTCAAGTTAAAATTAAATGTCCCTGATTAGGATTGTAATACTTTTTTAGCGGGGAAACTACAAAGAGATGTTCATTACAATGCCAAACAACATCCAAAAATGTCTGATCTGACATTGATCGGCTTTGTTCTTAATAAAATGCAAAACTAACAATGCAGCTTGGGCCCAAATACAGAGAAAACACACATTCCCCCTTTCAATTCAAATGAAGAAGAAGACAAAGAGAGTGCTCCATTGGGAAGTGCCGGGCTCTTCTCAGGGAGGGAGTGATTACAGAAGCTGCCTTAAGATATAAATAAACCAAATTATACAGATATTGTTTTGTGTACTGTTGTGGAGACAATTCATCAAGCTTCAATCTAATTCACACAATGTATTGTTAAAAAACCCAAATGAGCACTTTTTTTGCTCTCTGGTTACTTGGATTTTATATTCTCTCCAACGTTGAATGTGAAATCATGATTTTAATTGTCGGCAAGGAATTGTGTGATCAGGACAACTAACGGAAATAACAACTCTGTATAGAAACACAAAAAAAAAATCTGTAATAATAACCTAAAAAGAAAGTTCACTACATTAAGTTCTGTGTGTGAAAAATTGACCTATATCGTGCTTTAACAGACACAAGAAATATATTTAAGTATGATAAATGTATTTTGATTTCAATATTTTTTTCTCATTCTTGAAAAAAATAAAGCTAGATTTGCCAATGGAACAGCAAAAATATTGTTTATAAAGATGTATGCACATTCTCAAAAATGTTTTCCTGTCGTTGAAACAATGTTGCGTGTTCCGTCGGCAAATCTTCTCCTAAGTGCAATAACTCAAGCAGAATAAATTGACTGAAAAATGATGGCCCAGTTTGAGGGGAAACAATGCTTGTAGAAGTCACCAGACCAGTGTAGTGTTTTGTATTCAGGCAGAAGTAAGTCCTCTGAGAATCACATATTTATGCCGCTGTTGGATGTGGGGCTCCTCCAGGGCTGGCCCCGGGCCCCATGAAGAACACAGGCGCACAGGAAGACTTCTCCACTCTCTGCAACTGTGCGCGCTCACCACCTGTCTGTCATATTCTGTTCAGGCTTTCTTCCGGATTCTCTCAAGTTCTTTCAATTTCACATGAAAATAATTGTTTAAGTGCACTATAAGAAGTGTTATATCAAAACTGAAACATCTCAGCAAATGTCAAGTCGTTTCATGATGTCTATTGTATAAATAGGTCAATGAGGATGTGTTTCAATAGAAATGTAAATTATTCCTCACATTTCTAGGCCACAGGAAATGGGCCCTTTCAGGAGTATACCTGGAAAGACCGAAATCTGTAAATAAACAGTTCTGGTTGAAAATATGGTTAAAATAATGAAAAACAACAATTCAATTTCACCCCAGTTCTTCTAGATAATTCTCATAGTCCTTCATCTTCATAGTCCATGCGTGAGTGCTGCACACGCACACACGCACACGCACACACGCACACACACACACCCACACACACACACACACACACCTTTCCCTGTTCACACTTGGCCGCCCACAGAGAAAAGAAAACTGGCTTACTTCATCACCACCCTATATTCCCCGTGGCATAATTATATAGTATATGCATATGACCTATGTTAATTAATGATATATTCTGTAATATTAACTGGTCGTGGTCAAGGTAAATGAGTTAATTTAATTAGATGCTTTCTCACGTCGCTCTGGTTATGCTCTGGTGCTATTACAGCCAAGAGTGGATCAGTCATTAACCACGCTCAAGCTACTTTTCTCAGAGGTTACTGCAAAATAGATTTCAAAATGCATTGTGTTCAGTATTCTGCTTTTTCCCTTAAATTTTCAATCATAAAAAAACAGTGAGCATGAATGGATGTGAATATGGGACCAGCCCTCTCAAACCTGCTTAGGAGATCTCTTTAGTACCAGACAAGGATGTACATATACGTCTGGTATGAAGAAACCCGACCCTGAACCTGACCTGTCAACACATTTAATTGAATACTTTTTTTTTTCAAACTGGTTTTAGTTTTCCCTAAATTATGAATATTCCTATAGTGCTCTTTAAAAATGACCCTTGCTTCCAAACGAAAATTGCGACTCGTAAGTAATCCCAATGGTTATGTGAAAAATTGTAGTTAGATATGTCTTGAAAATGGTGCGGCCCTAGCGCCTACTATAGTTTAACAGTTGAAGCGTGTGTAGCCGGCCCTTGTCCCTCCCTGTGAGAGGTTACATGACTGATCCCTTAAGCCAGGTTAGGAGACACAACGCTGATATTCCAACACAGGTTTGGGTTTCTAGACAGTCTCCAGTTTTCTCCACGTCATGTTAACACTGCCACCTGATCTCCTGGCCAAAGTACACATATTCATTACCAACAACTAGCTACAGCTTCTAACACCCCTAGCTAAGATCCAGGCCCAGATAATAGAGCCGGGAGAGGCGGAGGATGTCTTGTTGTTGTCTAAGCACACTCATTATAACATTTAAAGGACAAAATAGGATTGCATGACTGCGCTGGGCCTGGTTACAGCGTCAGGAATCTCTCATACGACTCTCATCATTCAAGTGCACATCAGATCAGCTTGCAGCAGCTTTAGGAGGCAAGCTAAGGGTCATGTGACAATTTCCAAAGAAGTCCGGACGCTTTGTTTAGTGTCAAGAGCGAAGGCAGTCCATATGTTGGTTGCTACAGTTACCACTTTCTCTTTCCACAATACGTTCTTTCATTTTCCACACCCACTGCTCCCAGGGTCAGATAACCAGAAACCAAATCACTTCAGGCTGTGGAATAACAAATTTATATGAAAGCAATGATGAATAATTGTCTCTCAACAGGTCTTTGGGCCAAGGCACACAGTTTCACTTTTCTCAAAAAAAAAATTAATTCCGAAGAAAATGTAAGACCTAGAATATTTCTGTTGTTCATTGTGTTCCTTCTGAGTATTTATTTCTAGTCATTTGTGATTGTCACAACAGTTATTTCATATTCCCTCTCCTGCACTGGGAGATAAAAAACCTTCTCAAAGTCAAGAATCAAGCGCTCATCGGATGTGCATGTCACATGTGCTCATGGACACACGTGCCAATGTGTGCGAGTGTTGTTGTTGTTTGAAATCTGGAAATATATATTCTTTTTTTAAAGTGCCCCCTTTAATAAATGTGCCAGGTCAAGGCCAGGTATGATTTTTATGTTTGCTTGGGAGCTTGTGACTATTTCCTTTGTATCGACCTTATTTATTTGAACTGTAAACACTAAGCTGGAGGATGAGCTTCTT
This sequence comes from Pomatoschistus microps, assembly GCA_029875035.1. Lineage (NCBI taxonomy): Eukaryota > Metazoa > Chordata > Actinopteri > Gobiiformes > Gobiidae > Pomatoschistus > Pomatoschistus microps. The sequence continues at coordinate 12,161 of JAPMNZ010948996.1, read as the reverse complement.
TTCCATTTCCAGTTTACTTGTTTCATTCTTCATCAAGAGCTGCAGAAGTCAAAACAATTACTCACATCGCGGCTGATACTTCCTTACAACGCCGCCTCCTCCCCAAAAGTGCATTTGTGCATATCTATGCATGGTTGGTCAGCCATATAGATGCTCATCTCTGTCTTTCATCAACTTGACAGCTTTTTCTCCTCCCAAAGATAACATTTATTATAAGCGTAAGCAATACATATTGGCCCAGAGTAAGTTTGTGGCACATTGCTGCACCTCATAATCAGAGCTGTCTGCAGTTAAGTATCCCCCATGATCTATTGACTCTATTTTTATTCACTACATTCCCAAGTAGTGTCAGTAAAGAGTGGAATGTAGAGCAGCTAGAAAACTGTTAATATTATTATTAATAACAATAGTAATAATAATATATCACATAGTCCACTGTTGTTTTCTCATCACACCCACTTTCCCTGCATTTTACCCCAGATGTATTTTTCCTTATCTCATCCATGTTGAGGCTTGAAGCACCACCATGTCCCTCTGTGGCTGGGCTTTTATTTAACTGAGAGCTTTACTGCAGTATCTGTCTGTGTCCATTGTTAACATAATGTTATATTCTTAAATGGAAATCCAGTCTTAAAGAGAGATGAACCTACATCAGAGAAAAATAGAACAAAAACAGCCCCCAGGAAATTAATGTTTTATTAATTATGTTTAAGATCATAATATATAAAAAGGGTAATTCCGCTTCTTTTCATAAAATAAACACAAGAGGCGATGTATCTCACCAGAGACAAGCACACTTTTTAATTTATTATAAGAGGGCCTTTTTCATGCTAACTGCCATACTGCCATGGGAGTTCATCTTGTGTTCTCGCATTTTAATCACTCTTTGAGAAAAATGCGTTCCCTTGCCCCCCAGCCTTATGTGATCATATTTATTTTGGTTTATGTTACTGTACGATTCACAACATTTGCTCCCAGGCCAAATTGTTTTCATCAATGTTTATTTACAGTGAAATTAATTCCTTAGCTTTGATAAAATTGCATGAATTTAAAAAGGTATTGTGACCTAACAATACCACTAAAATCACAAATTATTATTTAAGCCCCATTGGGTATACTTCCTCTTAAGCCAAACATGCTCCTTTTTTCTTGAATGTTACTAATGCACTGAAAATAAAAGGATGAAAATTCTTCCATCCACCTGACTCATGTTTGTTTCCATGGAATCTTTCTCTATTATTGCAAAAGAAGATTTATTTTTTTATTACATTGGATACTGCTCTTGGTCTGTGTGTTTTAAATGCACAGTATTTGTGTTTACTCTTATTTTTGTCATATTAAGTTAACACTATGTTGTCAATAATCAATACAGCCCTCACTGATTTTGTTCTACACCTAACCCTTATGGCAAGATTACAATATAACAAGAGGTAGGGGAAAAAAGTCTGAATGTTAAAGGGAAATGTTTGTGGGAAGGCAGGGAGAGCTCATGGAGAATTACTCTGGGGTCAAAAGTGTTGATAACGAAAATGTCTCAACAATCTTGTTCATTTCAGACCCCTCGTGGTCCTGTTAAGCAAATATGCCAGATTTCAGATTCATGCAGGTCAAATCCTCCTGAAAATGTCTGACAAGCTTCAACAAAGGTTGGATTCAGGTTAAAAACTGTTAAGGTTTAAATCTGTTTTCTGTGCATACAACTGAAGGATTGTATATTCACTATTTTAAATGCCTTGTATGATTGTTTCTATCTTGTCTTGCTAAGCACTTTGAGTTTCCTTTTGTATGAACTGTGCTATACAAATGAACTTTTACCATTATTTCATTCTCCCCGTTTTTATAATTTTAATAATCCATCCATCCATTTCTTCCCCTTAATCCATTTCTGGGTCGGGTGGTGGCAGTCAGAGCTGCACCTAGTACACGTCACTGATCCTCCTGCAGGCGGTGAGTCCACAGAAGCCTTGATCTTTCAGTAGGGGCTTCAGGCAAAGTGGGGTTAAGTAACCTGCCCAAGGACACAACGACAGCAGTCATCAGTGGGAGTCGGTGGAGAAAGTCTTGAGGTGGGCTCAAACCCATGACCTTCAGGCCCATAGGCCAATGCTCTACCAACTGAGCCACTGTCACCCCATAATTTGAATAATATAAAAGAAAAATACTTTTTTAGTTCTGAGTGAAGTCAAATGTAATGTAAAGAATGTTTCATGCAGTTGTCTTACAAGTTTACACCCCCAGGCTAAAATTAGATTATGAATAACACAAAAACTAGTTTACACTATAGCTAGTGGTTGTGTGAATCAATTTAAATCAAAAATCATGTGTTTTACTTTCAAATTATGAGGACAAAAGAAACTATTCTATTCTTTCATCCTCTAGTTCTCAATTTCGCTTGTATTGCCCCTTTTTTTGCAAAAAGCCTCTTTTTCCTGGTTTGCTGTTTCTCTTGACATTTGAAATTTGATCTATGATGTTATAATTTGAAAACAAAAATATATTTATTTTTCAGATATATCATTCATACAATTCATCCGAAACTCCTAAATGCGTCAAGAAAATTCCTTTTCTTATCAGTGACCTGGTGGCCGGTGTTTCAGTCGCCATCACAAGGAATTGGACAATAACATCAAGGAACTATATGGAAAAGTCCCTCCAATTTTTCTTTTTCCTTTCACCATAGGAATATAGCTGGTGCACTTTGTTGACATTATTAGGTGAAAAAAGTGCTGTTGCAGCTGAAAGTCTGTATTGATCTCATGTTCAGTTTTTTCACATTAGTGCAGCTCTTTTGAGCGTTTTTCAGACGCATCAATAATCTCCAAAATTGGTCAAAACATGATATCTACGGCTGGATGTGTACATTACAACCACAACTGTAATTAGCCCTGTCTTTTATCAAGAGATCCAGACATTCTTTGTCAGCTTCACGACAAGAAGGCAGCCCAACATCAAGGCTAACATTTCTTTTGCATTTGCTAATCACTGATCAATAATTCAGCGGCGCCTCTTCACTAGATGGGTCCCTGGCTTCCTGCGGCATATGGCATCTGTACACTATGCATTTGCATGTTTGTACGCGTGTCTGTGTTCACCCAGCTGTGCCCTTGTCTGACATCCTTTATCTTCTCTTCAGGTTACACTGTGCTTATCGGCCATGGCCTGTGCGTGCCGAGGAAAGTTGCGTCTTTGGACTTGACTTGATTCTGTCCCACCTCCTTTCGTTTCGTCTACAGTGAGGGAGAGTCCAATGGCAGTTATAACAGCCAGCCGACTAATTTGCTGTGTAAGTTGACACGATGGTTATCTCCGTACAGGGCACCTTTCATTTCCTCCCAGTCGCGGCTTCACCTCGATTCATGCCGTTGTTATCTTTGTGCCGAGGTCTTTTGGTAATTTGTTCAGCATGGGTTGACTCACCAAAGGTCCCCTGTTCTCGGCCTAACCACCCAGATGCACGGCTAATTTATTTATATAAGTCACAATTTAATAACCATGGGATGTATCTTTTGTATCATTCTTTATCTACTGTAGAGAAATGTCCTACGTTTACAATAATGCCCTAATTACATATCAGTCATTGAATTCATCCATCTTCTTTGATATTGCATGCATAAACAATAGGCTGAATATTCTGCAACTTTAAACCAGTTAGCTCACATCATGGACAAGATCATTTTAAAATGGAGACATACTGTAGATATTGTTGTATTTGTATTCAAAATGTTGTTCCATAATTTTGTCAATGTCAAAAAAGTGAGGGGGTAGGTGTCTGCTTCATCCAACCCCTTTTAAGTACATGAGTTAGTACATTTGATACATTAATATTATGTAATTTTGTTCAGTGGTGCTGGTCAAGTTCTGAAATAAACATCTTGATTGATTGATCGATTACACTGCCACTGAATTAGAAGCAGATTCAATTGTATTGTCCAGAATCAGGGCGATACCAAAACAGCCATATTGAGGGGCGTCACAGAACTGTCCGGTCCAAAGGTTTAGAGCAGGGCGTCCCGGGTGACAGACTTGGGACTAGTCCACAGGTCCAGGGAAGGGAGGACTGGGGGCTAGTCCACAGGTCCAGGGAGGCGGGGTCCCAGGTGGAGGACTGGGGTCTAGTCCCAGGTCCAAGACAAGGAGTTCAGGGTTTTGGGTCCCAATATTGAATCCATGAAACAGACAGAGGGACATTAGTTTGTACAATATCACAGGTAAAAGTCAAAGTGGACATACGTAAGTAGCAGACAGTTTCAGAGAGTTCTATCCATCTTGTGGATATGTGACAGGTTAAAGTTTTGTAAAACAGTTTATTAAAACAGTTTTGTATGTATATGCATGCACGGCATGTATGGTGATTTAAAATAAAAAAATGTATTGAGATTTCTAAAGATTTATTTGGGGCTTGTGCCAACAACCTCCTAACTCAAAGACCCCTAACCTCAGAATATATGTAGTTGAGAGTGAACACAGCAAAGTGCATGTGTGATATAAAGGTCAGAACACAACTTTTTTATGTAAAGTTGTTTGTTATAATGTGCCTGGATGCCCACATTTGACTAATGGATCTGCTCACACCTGCCTGTATCACACAGCGTGCATGATAAATAGTACACTGACATGCTATTGCTCAAATGAACAGCACTTTTGACCCAGTAAAGCCAAAGCAGCGAGAGTTCTTCTTCATAAACTAAACTGAAGGATAAACACATTTGGAATTTAACAATTTTAGGTAAAACAAACACCTTACACTCTCCAAAAAAAGTTACATACAGTTTAGGGTACCTTTTAAGAGTTGATTTTGTAACACAAGAGTTTTGGTAAATCTAGCCGCTTCTTGATGACTCCTCCGAGGACACCGTACACAGTTATGGAACGAGATCGCATCCCTTATTTATTTATCAAGCGTCTGTCTCTTTCTATTTGGTTCTAAGTGCATAATGAAGATGCCTCCAATGACTTCATTAATTGTATTTGGACCGCGCTGTTGCACTTCCTGCCTAGATGCCGTTTCGTGGTCCCCCTATGTTTCAACGCAACAAAGGAGAAAGATGGTTTGAAAGCCAGCTGATGTCGATGGAAATGTTGATAGGGAAACCCAACGCGATGCAAACAGACAATGTGTTATGTGGGTGAAAAACGTAATCAGGCGGAGGTTGGAAACGCAGAGCGCGCAGTGGTGGGGGCGTCACCCTGTTAACTCACCGCTGTAATTAGATATGGCAGCCACCCCATAATGATAAATGCAGGATGATGAATGGAAATGCAAATGTGTGTGAAGTAGCCCCAGCCATCAAAGGGGAGAATATCATTAACACTTCCCTCCTGTCAAATTCATCATTGTCAGAGGTGGCTCCCTGTGTCCCCATGTCCCAGCAGCTATACCAGGCCAGTACATGAGTTAAACATGCATGCGACTGAACTGTGCGGAGGTCCCAGACAAAAACAACCTAACTGCTAAAAGTCAGTCTGTCAATAAAGTCAATAGAAGAGTAAAAGTTGGAAAGTCATTGCAAGAATTGTGAATGGTGAATGGTGGTGTGTAGCTTGATTTCGCTCCAACCTGCTAAGCCTATAATTGTGTATTGTTTGGTATTATAATGAACACTGCTATTGCCACTCTTTCTTTTATTGCCACTTTTTTATTGTACATTATTATATCCTGCACAGACTATATTTTTAACCTTTAACATGTTTGCACACTTCTGTCTTTTGCACAGTCTGAGTGATTCTATTCATGCTAAATGTGAGATCAATAACGTCTATCTTATCTTAAATTATCTTATCTTACCATATCCTATCTTATTTCCTTTTTTTCAACAATCTACAAAAAACAGACATCGATTAGGTTGATGTGAGACCGCAAACCAAGATGCATTTTCTATCAATAAGTTTGTTGGATTTCATGATCTTATTTAAGGTTTTGTGCAAATATACAGTTCCTCATTCCATTATGGCTTAACGAATGGTCGAAGGTTTAGACATACTGTAACCATCTCTGAACAACCCAGAACACAGATAGAACCCTAAATCAGGTTGCATTCGTGTTTTAGAATTCTATTTTAGTCGGAGGGCAGG
>JAPMNZ010948989.1:0-13723 GCA_029875035.1 Pomatoschistus microps | reverse complement strand
TGGTTCTATCATGTTTTATATGCATGTGCCAAGTTTTCAAAGGGATGTAGTGTATTGTATTTTTGGCCGCATGTCACATCTTTAGATCAGGTATTTCAGATGGAAAAGCGAAAACGAGAGCCAATAGCCAATCAGCTCTCAGCCCAAAGTGCCAAATAGTGTCTCACAGGGCTCTTTCTTACATTACAGAACATTTGTTCACAGAATTGTACTTAGACAATACTCTGTTGGGGATAAGAACAGTCATGATCAAAGAAAGTTAGATACCCAAGTGTAATGGGTTCATTTGTTCATATGTTCCTGTGCTTGTGTGTGTGTGAGTGTGTGTGTGTGTGTGTGCATATGTGTGTGTGAATGAGTGGGGTCGATGGTGCTTGGAGCGGTCACGTCTCTGTAGGTGTGCAGAAGTGGCTAATCTCTACCACCGAGTCTGATGAGTGAATAAATAATGCAACTTAAAACTGTATTTCCGAGAATGTACATACCAAAAAAATCCAATCATGCATTATTTATGTTAACAGCAAGAGAAGACGTGGGTTTGTTCGGGTTCTAGGATTGGATGATGTTATGATTTGAAATGGACAACATGATTATGTAACTGTATGGGGATTCGCTAAATAAGAAACATAAGATTATATATTTTATTTAGATTCGTGGTTTTGAGGATGTGTTAGCTTGCACATAGGCCACATCCAAATTACAACTAAACTGGGACTAAATTTGGAACTAATCCAAGACAAGGAGAAGTCTGTATCTGCACTAAACATGTCAAATTGACTTTTCACAGCTTTTGAGCATTTTGTAGACATTTTCCCATGTCATTCACACACTTAAAGTTGTTGTAGAGTGATTTACGCATGTTTGAACTGCATGTGACGTGACGTATAGAGAAGCACACATAGCCACAGAGAATTTAGTTGTATGGTTTTAAAGTGAAGGTCGGTTACTTTTCAAGATAGGGAGTTAGACCCGCCCCCACAGGTTCCTGATTGGATGCAATGAATTAAAATAGTTGATAGACAGCTTAGGGCCCCTCACCATTGGTCTAACTGCTGATGCATACTTTGAGAAGACACGTCATGGTGTTGATTTTTAGTTATTTTGACTTTAGTTGTCTGTAGTTTTGCTTTAGTTTGACTTTCCTGTTCCCCTGTGTTGATTGTCCACCCCGCCCTACTGTGTTTTACCTGTGTCCCTGTGTGTCTACATGTACCTGTGCTCCTCTCCCTTTGTTGCTGGTCCATTATCAATGTCTTTGCTAGTATTTGTCTGTTCCCGGTTCCGTTTGGATTTAGGCTTTTTTTTTCATCATTAAACCACTATTATTTTCGCATTCCTGCATTTTGGGTCCGTCCTTCATCTTCACCAACACAGGGACTGTTATAAAAGTATTTATTATGAACTATTCCGTAATATCAATCACGGTCAAAAATATGTCTTGTAAAATCTTATTCGAGCATGTTTTATCTTCCCTGACAACCATCACATTCTTACCTAGTTCACCTTCATTTTAAACTAGATGTATAAAGTCGTGAAGGATGGATACATTTATGATATGTGCACATTGCTTCTTAGCACATTTTGAGCTGATGCACAAAGCACAAGAAACACAAAGACACCACATAGTTTCAAATTCACTTCATGTAAATCTTACGAGAGAAAAGTCCTTGAACGCAGCGTGACATTGAGACAAAACGCCACATTGATACCCGGCACCGCATGGAAAATAACACTGTTTAGTTCTATACATAGACCACATGACATCAATTAGAGCTTCACTTCTTCGCGGTGCCATTTTTCACACAAGACAAGGCGCTATTTTTTACCACTGTTATGATCCCGCTGGTTAAATGATACGTGTTTGGTCGCTCTCTCTCGCTCTGTATATGGCAAATGCGGTCTCGAAGGCAAATGTATACATATGCACTCTGATCGCAATCAGGACTTTAAAGGCAGCCGGAAATATGTGATATGATGAGAGCATAAATCACAAAAGGAAAATGCATTACAGGATGGATCAGATCATTTGTAGACATCCATTTGGAGACCAGGCACTCAATGCAATCTGGCTGCACTGTTCCTCTTCAAAGACACACATTAGTTATTGGCGAACTACCTCCAGGCCAATAAAACACATTGACTTACCACATTTGTATCCATCTTCCGTCCCTGTCACGGATGAGGCGGCCGCTTCAGATTTATGCAGCATGTCTCTGATAGATTTTAGCTTTGAACATTTTGGACTAACGTGATTGAAGCGCGGAACTGAGGGAATGATTCGATATAAAGTTGGAAGTTGGGTTTTGAAGGGCAGACGGTACACAGCAAAACAGACATGCTTCGTATTCATGTTTAAGGATTAAGAGATTTGTCCCACAGTGGGGAAATGTAAGTGTTGCATCACAAGTTACAGAACGGCATATACTTAGTACATTTGAACATTCAATATTGATCAAAAACACAATTTGTTTCTATGTGTTTAAGGACGGTTCAGACCAGCGATCAAGTGAATAGCCATGCCTGCCACGCTGACAAATCATCCGTGTATTGCCGATTCAGAATTTTAAATCAGTACAGAAACATCACATGGATCAATTATAATTTCTGGATAGGGTATTACTAGCTTTGGTGTGTTCAGAGGCCACAAGTGGAACTGCAGTCATAATAATAGAAGAGGATTTTCTTTTTCCCCAAACCAAAATGTTGAAAAAAGTTTACAGCTTTCTGGGTAAACTTTCTGGGAGGACAGAAGACTTGGGACGGCAGACATCAGGTGAAAGAGATGACTTTCTGCTCAAAGACACATGAACTTCTCTTTGAGTGTCTGACTCTTAGAAAAACACCTCTAAAAATTATGGGTGGATTTTTGGGAATCACAGAAATGAGATAAGGAATACGTTATGATTTTTTAGTCCTTTTCTAATATGTCAGGTCATCTTTATGTGATATTTTAAAGGGGCTCTTTGGTGATGTTTTTTCTTTGTTTACATTTTCCAAACTATAGCTTATGGTGCTAAAGTTAAGATTGAGACGTTCCAAGGTAGCATTGCAATCTTACCTTGAGCACAGCCGCCTCTCCATAGATTTACCACTGCACCCATGAGCCCTTAGCTAATTTTCACTTCACAATCTGGTCATTATAAAGTGTTGGTGGCCGCTCCAGTGTTTTATGACAAGGTTCTGTAAATAAACAGTGGATTTATTGTCCTGCAATTTCAGACCTTGGGTACTATTCTGCCTTTTAAATCATCCTCTAATCAGGTTTAGTTCTTGCTAATAAACTTCTTTGGAAGGACATGCTAAAAAGGAATTGCTGAAAAGTCCAAATGTATTCAGACTTTTTCTTTTAAAGACATTTTATTCATTGGAACTCTAGAAAAGACCATGGACAGGCTCCCATTCACACATAAAACTGCTCAGTTGAATATTATTCAGAGTAACAGATTGAAACAGTAGCAGCACGTTTAGTGCAGCACATTGGAACAGAAATGATTCAAATGCAAGTCAGCAAGTAGTAGAGACCTTTAAGGAAATGTTTTTGTTTGTAGCAATTCAACTGAATTTATTTTTGTATTCCTCAAAATCACAAGAGCCATCGTCTTGTACGGTTTCACAGATTTGTTGATTTGCCAACACTTAGATTAGAACACACAGAAACACCGGCACATTAGCTCTAGTACCAGCTGTGTGATAAACTACACTGTCGAAGCATAGACAAACTCAGTTTCTTTGAGGAAAGTGCTTTTAACCCTTAAGTAGGAAACAATTGAAGACTTGTTTACAACTCTGGGCACTGTGTCCTTATCAGAGAGAGACACGACGAGAGACGATGTGTGTCCACTTTTCAAAGCGTTCACTTTTATTGTCTGTAATTACACATTTATAAATTTTTTAACATCTGTGTCGGCCCCATCCTCCCAGTGTTGCATCCACTCCTTTAGACTCGTCCTCTGAAGTGTATGGGGCTCTTTGAACATCTGGGACTGCGGCGTGAATGTTCAAAGCGAGCCACTAAAAGAATAATTTGATGTGTCACCTTGGAGATAGTGGTTGACAGCTGTTTCATGCACGCGCCGAGATATAATTGGTGCAGGAAATTAGCTCGACCTTGGTCTATACGTGGCCTCCTCCTCTTTAGTGACATTGTTGTAATTTTTGACCAAACACTCGGAGCAATAATTACTCTCAAAACGCGCGTGTCGCATCAGACGGACGCCGGCGGAATACTTATGTAAGCTCCCGGGATGCAGTTACCATGGCAGCATTCGGGAGCGCCGTTGTCTTCCGTGCGGATGCAGTCTCCACGGCGACGGGAGGCAGCATTCTTGAACGCGCCTTCTCCTGTTGCCAGGGGAAACCGGGCAGCTGCCTTGCTCGCTCTTCTTTTGATGATGGAAAAACTACACCCACGCCCGATGATGAGAGCGGGCGTGGACAGATTTAGGGGACAGGGAAAGGAAAGATGATTTGATCCCTGATCCAAAAACATGAGTCATGTTAAAACCACATACAGACCAAAATGATTAAACCACAGCCTTGTTTGAGTTAAGAGGAACGGCGTGGTTCAGATGAAGATAGCTTCATTACATCAAAATGACCACAATACAATAGGATTTTATTAAATGTTAAAGTGATATGTAACAACTGTTGCCCAAGAAGATGCACGCTATCCAGGGTTCAGAATAACAGAAAGATCTGCAAAAGATTGAAAAATGGCTTGAAATCTATTTAGTGGGACTGTCCAAGAATTTTTTTTGTTACTGCCCAGATTACTGGTGCCCAGGATTAGACATGGGTAGTCAGTATTTAAAGGTATTTAGGGAGATGTTTCTACAAATAAAAAATATAATGTGTTCACAAATAATTGGAAATTTCACTGTCAATGATTGTGTTCAGACCAGATCACCTCCAATCACTGCTGTGCACATGTGCACATGCCCAGTGGATCCTTGAGTCTGGTCATCTGCTTATGCTGGTTCTTTGCAAGTGTGTAAACTGTCTGTGAGGGTTGCTACAGATATGTCATGAAAGACAACAAGGGCTGGAATAACACTAGACAAAAGACAGGAGAGGGTGGAAGAGAAATAGTGTGGCCCTGTGGAAAAAGAGAGGTGGGACTTCCTTAATACCTTAAACATCTATGCAGCCAAAGTCTGGAACAGTTTGGCAGGCGGGTGACTCTGACAATGTAACCCAAACCCAGACAATGTTATCACATTAACCTATTGACCAATTCAATAGACTTTCACCTTGAAAAACACTAACTGTATTGAGGATTGGAACTGACTCAGAGATGGTTATATCCTTGCATTTTGAGGCTCCGTGTTCAAGGGTGGTATTATTCCAAAAAGATTGTTTAACAAATTTTTATGGTCCTATTCTATAAAAAAACGTTGCTTCAGCGCACAAAGCATTACATTTATTCCTCATGAATGCTTGTATTGAATTCTTTACATAGACTTCACTATTTCTTGAACAAAAAGTGTTTTTGGCAAGTGTTCGACAGTTGTCAATGGCTTTGATCCTTTGACAAATACCTCAACCTATAACCATGAGCTCAACCCTGTTCCATTCACAGTCATAATACAAAAAATAAGTTGTTTTTCCTTCTCTCTTGTCTTTCTCAGCACACAATGTTCACTTGTTTTGACAATTTCATGGCTGCGTGGTGCATGTCCCACATAGGCTCCACATGTTCACCGATCATTTGTGTGGGAGCATATTGCATCAAGCCTGAACAGTTTGTGGTTACAACCGACTGTTATTACTCATCGGTCTTGTGCAACATCCTACAGAAACGAAATGAAAGACTAAAATTGCTATGTTTTTTTGGCTCCGCAAACTGAAGCTGGCTGTTAAATGTTTGCGTGGGCTTCTTGTTTGTTGGTGGGCAGATGAAACCTCGCTCGCCTGTGGATGAGGCTTGCTGCTTTGCTCGGGGTGGAAAAAAATATAGCATTGGCACTGGCAAGCACATCAAAGTGATCGGACCAGTAATCCCCCATGAGTCAGAGGGAAGCGGCTGGGGAGGGGGGAGGCCAGGCAAAAACTGCAGGATTTTTTTATTTCATCACTTTCTCTTTTGATGCTTTTCTGCTTGTTTGTGTAAAAAAAAAAAAAAAAAGTCGATAAGATGTGTGTATTGCTGTTATGAATCAAGACGTCAAAGTGTAGCGACAAATGCCTTAAAACACAACTATGTTTCTCTTTCTTTAGAACAAATTCCTGGGTTTTGTGCAAACAGTCGCCTTCCTTTGTGGTGTAGTCTACTGGTAAATAGTTACGTTATGTTGAAAATAAAAAATCCAGTTGTTGTCTTGTCTTGATGACACAAAGCAAAACCTCTGATGTATTAATCTATTGTGTAACTTGTGTGTAACTTTACTGATTTTCTAAATGGAAAATGATTTGTGACTATTCTGACAAACCTTGAGCAGTGTCAAGAGAAGTCCAGAGAAAGTAGCTCACAGAGTGGAAAGGTTGGAAACCCTGCCTTTCCCAAACTCAATTCTAAATACATGTTCTCTCATTGTTTGGAAACATCTGCTTTTATTAAATAAGTTACAGGTACCAGGCGACCTATGGAAGTTTGACCTGCATTTGACTTAGTTGTTTCCCTTCTCAGTAGTTCATGTATGTTTATACAGTGGCTTGCAAAGGTGCAAAAATGCAAAAATAACTTGAAATGTTGTTTTCATATTTACAACCACAAACATAAAGATATTTTTAGGATGTTTTATTTCTTTCTTTTTTTAAGGCCACAAAAGTAACAGACAACTGTGAGAAAGTATTTTGAGGTCTGACTCTTTGGCCACCAGTATGGATCAACTGTACATCCTGCTCATTTGTTATTTTTTTGTTATTTCCCTCAAATTCTACAAAACATGTGATTCAACAGGATTGCAAGGCATTTTGGCTCAAGTGAAAACAAATATTTTCTGCAGCTACTTTGCATCTGTTGATCCTTTGTGGTGATGACATTTACAGTGATTTCAAAAGTCTGCTCTTACCACTCATTTAGAAACCCATTTTCTACCACCTCCACATTTTTAATCTGATTCTTACTGTAAAACTCTTTTGTTGTTAAAAGTCAATTTCTCTGTGATTGACTCACCACTTAAACCTGTAGTTCCCCTACACACTGGGTTCGGAGCCAGCTGACGAATGCTCCTCCTAGACACGTTTAATGACCCAATGATCTTATGTTTCGGAAACCTAGACACTCACTCACTTACACCGGGGCCAAATGAGCTAACCAGGCCTGCAGACATTACACCGCGTTTGTGGTTAAGCCTCCAGATACGGATCGGATGAACGGCTTTGAGAAAGGAAGACTGAAAGTAGGTGAAAAAAGTGGACTTCAATTGAGATTGAGTTGTAACTAAAGACCGCAGCTGCGTAGGTGGGGCGTGGACGGCGGAGAGCGACATCTGACTTAGGAAAATACAGTTTGGTTCAAAAGTAGAATAGAGCATATATATCGTTTAGTGAATATATCTGTATTTTTTATCTTTTATTCTAAATTTCTTGTCAGATCATCATAGTTTCTCACTCGTTGAAGTACATGGCAGTTAAAGCATGAATTTTCCCATAGTTTAAAAATACAATATTGTCTTGTTTTTCCAGAAATGCTAAGTGGACAAACAAAAGTTGGAGCCCAAAAACATTAGAAGAGATAGAGCACTACTCAAATTCATACTGTAATTAGATAAACAAATAATATGGGAGACAGGTGACAGGAAGCCAGGTCACTGTACAGAAAGTGTCCTGGTCGTGAGCTTGTGTGGTGATTCTGCTACTTTAGTTTAAAAAAAAAGTTCATACAGTTCATAGTTACAGTACCTTTTAAAGGGGATCAAGTTCTTAATAACACAGGAATGTAGTACTAGTAGTAGCAAACAGATTCAGATTTCACAGCAATCATAAATGTAAATGTTTTGTTGTTTTTCTTTTAAATAATATCATGACGTGTGGTGCATCAGAGTGAGAGTCAGCCCATCTGTGTGTCTTTGAACCTTTTCTGTGTAGTGCCATAAAAACACAAAGCCTTTATGGACCTCAATACAAGATATCCTTACATTTTTACCTTCAATTCTTCATAAATATTTAAAATAGACCACTGGTTATTTTTTTCAAACAATCAAAGTCCATCAGAGCCCATTCTAACCACTAGGCTGTTCACCTGTCCTCTATAAATAAGAGAAAAAGTATATTGAACTGAATTAGATTGAGGATATACACATTTTGTCTACGACTCCCTTGAAAAAGAGTTTCTTAAATCTCAATGGGACTTTCCTGGTTAAATAAAGGTTGAATAAATGTAGTAAAACCACCAATGGAGCAGTGTGGTCAAAGTCGTTATCAGCAAAAACAAATGAGTAAAAGTCTTTTGGCAGCTGGTTGTGTAACAGCGGCTGCAGCCAGACTCTGACATCGACACTGGGGATTTTCTGCACAAGTGTGAGTGATGTGCGTCTCAGCAGTTTGGAAGTATTTTGATTTGATATTCTGCAGTGAGTCACTTTTCCTGCATTAAAGCTGTCTGTGGGCGGACTGTCTCCCCTGGCAACGGCTCATCAGACAGGCAGCCATCTTGAAATCAGAGGAAGCGGTGAACGTCGGGAGGAGGAGGAGGAGGAGATGAGAGGGCAACCGTCTGAACTGAAATGTGTCACTTCAACCTCAACTGCTGTGTCATCAAAAAAGGGTAGAAGTTGTGTAAACAAATCAGTAAGTTTTTGTTTATAGTTAATATTGCATCGCACTTGAATACATTTATAGACACCTGTGATGTTCAGCATAACAAGTCAAAAAAAAATTACACACATCTAAAAATGATTGCATAAAAAGTTTATTAAGGGCTTAAAGAAGAAAAGGAAAAAAACTTGGCATCCCTGAACATCAAAGGATTTTTATTTAAATGTCAAGAGTGCCTCGGATTTTTCCTCATCTCTTTTAGGGAAAAATATTTGTTTGGATTGTATGTTGACGGCTTTAAGGTTTTAATGTAGGTTTAGTTTAATTTGAAAGCAAAGTATTGATTATTTCCTCAAAATGTTCTCATTTAAAGACATTTCAAGATTACTGTATTATACTATTATTGTACTCTTATATGTGTAAATAGTCCAAACTATGTACAAATTTAATTTCTGTATTATATGAGTACTGTATTATATAACACAAAAAAAACTATGAAAATGTTAACTATTTTGGTCACATTTAATAATCACATAATAAATACAGAACTGCTTTGAGAACAAATTCACAGTAACCAGAGCGCACGGAGGAAACACCAGACACAGGGACAAAAAAGCTCCACACAGGAAGGTCTGAGCCAGCATGGCACCCACTGCGCAGTAATCTGTAATAACGTGTCAGTAATTATTAATGAAACTGTATCTCTGCTCTGGAGTTTTGTTCTTGGGAGTGAAGCCAAAGAAGGAAGTTTGTGAAAAGCTTTGGGGGAAAAAACCCCTACAGCGCAAACCATATGCGTCACCAAAACTTCCTAATTTTTCCGTCTATTTTTTCCGTGGATAATCCTCTACAATTAGCTCCATTGTCAGCCCACTTCTTCACACAGAGCTGAATCCCTGCCCATAGAAAATACGAGCCTATATATTTCCTTTGAAGAATGACTCACCGAACGGGAAGAAGAGTCTTTTGAGAGACTTTTTTTTTTTTGTCAGTGTTCTCCAAGTTTAGATGATTTATTTACGAAGCTGCAGGCATTTGAGGCCGGTCCCTCCCACTGTGTACATCACAAAGACAGTTGCATCACAGGCTGGAATCTCTACCAAGAGCATTTTGCAACCTTATTGACTCTCGGCTCTTGCATATAACTTATTCATATTTTTCTTATCGTGTGCTTTGTATAGACTGGTTTGAAGTTTTTGCTCTTAGCTTCGGATTTAGTTGTGTGGATGGGGAAGTCTGCATCTCTGCTCAGACTGATGGCGCTGGGAATGAGCCCCAGGTAATGGAAGAAAATGGATGGATGGATTTGGTCTGGATTTTTGTACTTTTTGTGATCAAGGTTACATTTCAATGATGCCAAGAACTGAAATGTAAAGTGGGAATACAATTGTTGTTGCTTGTGTGATATAGTGGTGTAATAATATAATTTTACTCACGTTAAGATACAAGGCATCTCAAAAATTCTTAAGATAGAAAGAATCAGACATTAAAATCATAGATAATTACAGTAAGTCAAAAAGATATAATCCTTAACCAGCTAAACAGAACCGTTTTCCATTTGGGTTTGAACAGAGTTGAAACTTGACTCACATTTTCAGGAAGACTGCTCCCGATTTTAGCCACATACATCTGAAATGCCGCCCATCTCTGCTGCTGTGACCCAGAAGACTGTTGCTGATTATTACTATTGCTAGCTTTTTGGAATGATCAATTTTATTTTCTATTTTTGCTGCTACTGGACACCGGAAGTTCTCCTACTGGGATCAATAAAGTATCTATCTATCTATCTATGTTTAGTTCTGACTCTGGGGCCCTGTGGGAGACCAGTCCCAGTGCTCCTCAGAGTCCAAGTTGATTCATGTTGCAATAACATGTGACGGAGCGAGGCCGTGGAGAGACTTGTACACGTGAGGTTAGACCCACTGGTGAATTTGGGTATATTTATAACGTAACTCAAAGTCTGTCCTATAATTAAAAAATCTGGTACATTTTATAAAGTTGTGCCCTTGTTGTACATGGGCTGCAGCTGTGAGATAGTTACCAAATAGCAACTAGAAAGCTAACAATGACCAATACATAGTGTGTGTGTGAATAGCTCGTGGTGGTCTGAGGGGCCGATGGCACATACTGGTTGCCTCGCTTCTGTCAGTGTGCCCCAGGGCAGCCGTGGCTACAATAGTAGTTTGTCACCACCGTGTATGGAGTGAATGAATAATGACATGTAAAGCGTCTTTGAGTGTCCAAAAAAGAGCTATATAAAACCAATAAAAAATGTTTTAACATGTTGAACATTTTTATGTGCACATGAATATCAAATGAATAAAATAGAGTTCAATTTGGACAGATGAGTGTTTAAAGAGTAATGATTTTTTGTTTTCAATTTTTTAACATAATTTCCTTTCCATAATTTTAAGTTGGAGGAAAAACTCTCATGGAAAATGCTATGCTGATGAACTGGGCCAGGGACTTTCCTAGGTTGAATAAAGGTTAAATAAATACATACATAATAGTGGAGACAATGTTTCAAGAGAGATAGATGAGAAACAGATCATTTTTGTGTCATATTGTGAATCATTTCAGGAAGTGGTCAAAACACACAAGCTAGGCGTCTCATTCCCCCAAGAGAAGTTACACAGACAACAAGTAGACAACTGTTCTTCAACGCTATTGTTACCCGGATACACGTTTTCTCCAGCCCAAAGGAAAAATCTTTGAAAGACACACCCAGAGACATGTGCTTGAAAAACCTTGGGATTGTGGGAACACAGCTGAACCAGATCTGCTCCGTCCTTGTCTTGCGTTTAGCTTTGTGAATGAGGTTTTGTTGTCAGTACGATTGCTTTCGTGCTATCGGTGTCTGCAACTGGAGACCGCCACCTGAGATTTGTCCCAGTGTTGTTTTTTCAGATGTGCTGCCGTGGAAACCTCATCCTCGCTGCCAAAACATACAAAGACATGATCAACAAAGAGCTGCCAGAGACACCACTCAATACTGCTTCCCATTTGTGACCTTTTAACCTGATATGTCCCGATACCTGTGCATGAGACGAGGTAGTATGACAAGCACGCAGTCGCTCTGACGCCTGGACAATGTTTGGGTGGAAAAAGCGACGCACACACACACTGTATATGTAGAGTAGTGACCTGTTCACAGTGAGGCGTGGTTTACACAGCGGAGGTCTCTTTTATGAGTACGTATGTAAATGTTTTTATTTTTTAACGTATGCAAAATGATACTATAAAACAAGATGCAAAATACACCGTTTGAAAAAGGTTGAGTGAAGCAAATGCTAATTCGGCTCCCTCCTTTGGGTGTATAGCGAGCACACGGCTGTAGGTGAAAACGTCTTTGAGGAACACAACGGTGCTCTTATTGACGCCTCTGTTCATTTTTATAACTTTCTATAATTTCCCATCCGTGGACAAACCAGGACAGGTGGACAGGTTTTTCGTCCATATTCACTGTGGTTCGTTGTTGTCCGAGGCATAGTTAGTGCTTCAGTATTATCAGTCCACCGAAACTCATCCATGAAAAACAAATTCTAACGCGTTACTTTTGTGTTATTAAGAATACCCAAGCCCTAAATAATACTACAATGAATTAATAATAATAATAATAATAATAATAATAATAAAAATAATAATAATAATAATACAATGCTCTTCAGGACACTCAAAGACACTTAACATGTCATTAAACATTCACTCCATACACGGTGGTGATAAACTTGTACTGTAGCCACAGCTGCCCTGGGGCACATTGACAGAAGCGAGGCAACTATACCTTTCATCAGTCCCTCTGACCACCAGCAACCATTCACACACACACCAGACTCATCCTAGCCAATGTGGGTGGACTGTCTTTCCTAAGGACACAATGACAGTCGCAGCAGCCCCACTGTGGTAGCTGCTGTTCCCAGAGGTCTCCCATCACAGTACTAACCAGGCCCTGCCCTACACAGCTTCAGAGGTATACCATACAACCATTCACATGCATTCACTACATTTTGAGAGAATATAATATATACAATACTTTGCACTGAAGTAATAGACGTATGAAATGGTCCGGGCTGGATGGTCATATGTTCTTCCACACTGACCGAGAGTGAGACATCACCGGCCCGGGGAGGTGCATGTGACCCATGAGCGGGGAGCTTTTCTGCGGTGGTGAATGGCACAAACGTATGTGTTGTTTTGTCGTGATCTCACTTCCATCACTGCACTGGAGGTGTGTGCATCTGCTCAACAAGAACTAGAGCAGAGTCACTCACCGAGAGCTGCAGGCGCTTCATCACATATCTGTTACAGTATGTTTATCCCCACAGCGTTTGTATAGAAGTCATTATAGAAGCACGCTTCTCAAATAGGTTAGTGTGTACAGTATGAATAAAGTTGAAGACGTCTTACAGCATCACTCAAAACAGTTTGGCTCCATCACGAGTTTTCACATGCAAGCATATTTTGGCCTCTGTCCTATCTTTAAATCAGCTTTTTTCAGACCGAACATTTAAAAAAGAAAGGACCACTTTTTCTCTGGCTCTCAGCTCTCAGCCCAAAGCGTCTGAAAGGGACTCCCGAGGCTCATTCGTACAACTACACAAAAGATACATTGTTTTGTGACAGACAGAACGTTGTAAAGTAACATTCTATACAATGCTTGTGTGATGTATAATGTTGTGTATAAACTAAATGATTGCCTCTGTCAGGTCATTCCTATCTCTACTTCTACACATACACACGACACTAGAAGGAAAACACTGGCTGAAAGGCAAAGGCCGCAAACTCAAATGTACCAGTTTTAGTATCACCTGTAAAGGTCCAAACATCTGGAATGAGCTGGGCAGTTCTATTACTCAATCTAAATCATTGAGAACATTTAAAAAAAGATTGAAACACAGTTTGCTCCAACATTATACAACACTATGAGCCCCAGCCAGAGAAATGTAAACGGGTAAAGCAACCTCAGATTTATTTGTTGTTTTGTTTCCTGTATCATGGATGAAGTGAAATATTATGTAGCATGTTT
>JAPMNZ010948984.1:0-11691 GCA_029875035.1 Pomatoschistus microps | reverse complement strand
GCGTTAATTTATTCATAACGCGCTAATCTTCTGGCGTTAATTGATCGTAATTAACGCGCTAAAGTCCCGGCCCTAATATATATATATATAATATATATCTTTAGCATTTGCATTTGATTAAAATGTATTCATTCAAACGCAGTATGATTTTCCTGTTAAAGCTGTTGTTCTTTCAGTACATTGTGCTGTTACTTGGATAATTGGACATTTTAAACATTTGCTTACATATGTTGTTGTCTGGAAAAATAGCAAACAAAGTGCTGCCGATAATATGGGCGCCATGGTTATGTCAGGTGTGAAATTATGCGATAGTTGAACATAATATCAGCTCTGTTGTTATCATGAAACAGAACTGGAGAAGCAGTATTAAGAATGAAGACAAACAATTATAAGATCAAGTTTTCAAAGCTTTTGCAATATTTTGTGACATCAACATACAGTACATATCACCTCAGCCTGAATAATATTACACACAGTCGGGAGGTTGTTCAGTGAAAACAGCAGAAGGGTCAGAATACAACTTTGTCATGCTACAAAGTCAATATTGTTTTATTTTAGGTTTTCAATACTTTTGTTCTTGTAAGTGTTTAATGTCATATGTGGACATTTTATATGTGCCTGAATAATAGATTAATTCAATTCAAAGTCTTACATTGGTCCTCACTGAGGTAAGATTGTGTACATGTCTTTTGTTCATATCGAAGGAAAAACTCTCTGCTCTCTTGACAACCATGGTATCCTTCTATCCAAACTAAAAGAAGACATTTCATTTAATCGCATATGGAATTCATAATACTGGTGGCATGCACTTTATTATAGGTCCATATATTGAGGGTGAAATCACTGCTCTCCACCCAGAGCTCACAAAGTCGCCTCACCTGAAACGGTCTGCCACTCCCTGCCACAATCTCACTGTCTCTGACAAAGTTTTAGTCCAGACAAAAACGGTATATCTCAGCAGTGCCTTTGTTTCTTTTGATTGTTTCTTTGGCTGCACTGTTATAAATACATTGGAAGGCTTTATGGTCTTAAATACACATGTCTGACAGACCTGGAGTAAAAACCTGTCTCTGGATCATATTTAATTTGCCACCAATGTAATGCAAACAATAATTTAGGAAAATGTGATATAACAAAAAGCATATTCATTCAAAAAAAAAATCTTGTTCAGACAGAGCCAAAGTGTGTTGAGAAACATATTCTGAATTCCCCACGTACCCTTTGACGCCTCACACCAATATTCTTGACTTGGAACAAGCTGTGTTGTGTTTGCAATGGGACTGTCAGCGTCACAAGACAAGCAGAACAGGTTTGTATGCCAACCAGGAAATCACAGCGGGGATTTTAGCTTTCTTCTTTCCACAAAGACTTAGAAGAAGTATGAACGGAAGAATGATTAGAATGTGAAGAAACATTTGTGCAGTTTGATTCATTCTGGAAGTACCTGGACTAAGCTCGGCCCCACTGTTGAACTTCATCTGATGTGCAATTGGCTTATCATTTTACTTTGACTGAATGGAGACGCAGATGGTGAGCAACTTTCTGATTGTATAATTATGGTCCAAGCTTTTAGTATAAGTACTACTTGGTGGATTCTTAAGCCACAACTATCCATAATAACTATTCATAACTATTGATAATCAAATGCAAATGTTTAGTGTAATGTATTCCGCTCAGGATCTCAGTCATTCTTGGACAGATTTTAACACTGACTTCTTATTATCAATATGTAACAGGCTTCAATTTCTCTCTATAATTCACAGTGTCACTTCCTATAAATGTTGAATCTTGAGATGGACAAAGCATCTGCTGGTGAGAATTAACTTTTTTGAATACATGTTATTTTCCGTTAAACAACTACATTATTTTTCTCATACATGGGATCAAAAATATACCACCACATGTATTTCCAACATACATATATTGTCTGAGATGGGGCAGGAATAAATCAGAGGCTTATACTAATGCTGATACTATGCTCAGTCGGTCACATACATACCCGTCCAGTGCTGTTGTTGTTAATAATGCGAAAGATTTTGAATTGCACCCTGTTTTGAACCATGTTTGTACAGTGTCCTTGGGTGTTTTGAAAGGTGCTTCTTTATAAAATGTAGTATTATTATTATTATTACCACACACATACACACACACACACACGCAGCAACGCACGCACGCACACACATATAAATTCCATACTATACTATACAATAATAACGTATGATTTCTTGTCCATTTTGTCCACGAAATGTCTACAAAGGCTTACATTCTGTCAGAGTAAGTACCAGTAAACAAATCATGTCCAATTCCATAAAACATGTAATTCTCAAACATACCATCACTCGACACACTGAAGTTAAATTTCTATACTTGAGCCAAAGGGTAAATAAAATAAGAAATGTTGGGACTTGAAAATAAAAGGATGTATTGTAAATAGTTCTGTGTGATGGCAACAGTGATTAGTTCATTTGTAATCTATTATTAATCTTTAGAAGACTTTACTTGTGAGACCTGTTTTATGAACAGGGACATAAGCAGACATTATCAAAACAAGGAAATACAGAAGACAAATAATGACACTATCTTTACTGTACAGGGGCAAGGGACTTTTTAGCTGATAGAAAAGTAACATATTTTCAAGTATTATTAAGTATCTCCCAGAGAGCTATCATATGTTTTCCCTGTAAATACAACTGAAGTCTGAATTTTACAATTAGATTGTATTTTGGAAGACAACAAATTATCTTTTAAATAAATTGTACTGAAACTCTCTAATATACAAAATACTTTGTTCTTAGTTTACCATTAATGTGACTTTTATTGCATGGTTTTGCTGATAGCTTGTAGTCCAGTTTAAATATCAATGGCTAGATCTGACCAACGTTTAAAGTAATACAAATATTGGCCAGTGTGCTCCTATGGCATGTTATACCTAATTTCAAAGCAAATTTTCTTAGTAATTTTCCACTCTATTGCACTGTAAACAATGATCCCAAAACTGATGAATAATCTTTATACTCATTCCTAATTCCTACTGTTATGTAACTTTTGATGCAACACTGAAATTTACCCACTGTGAGACAATCCAAGGTTCTCTTAATCTTAATTAAATCTGTATATAAATTCAAATAAATGTATTTTGTAAAATCTTATTTTACAAACACACTACTCCGGTCAACCAGGATCTGCTGTTTTCAATCTCAGGCTTTCACAACACACAAAATAAAATGCATACACTTTTCTATAGTTACAGTTGATACATTTTCCTTTCACCCTCCAGCAACCAGAAGCCATCTGGTTTGGACAATTCCAACTTTTCCAACAAAACACTTCAATAATCAAAATAAAGAGGTTAGTACAAAATCAATGTAGGCTCATCCTATACCACCCCCAGAACACACAAGACATAGGAATAGTTTTTTAAAAACTGCAAAAACTCCACATACAATTTTAGTAGACCAATCGATTGACATGAGATATGTTGAAATAATTGTTGCACTTACTATTAACCCTTTCTGCTTTTCAGCCGCTGACATTCGAATTGTACTAATCGGAAAGAACCAAGAAGAGAAGGCTAAACTGGGCACATTCCTCACATCAAAGTCATTCGTTCCTTATGGAAAATTGTCCCGACAAAGCAGTGTCTTTAGCGGAGAATGGAAAAACAATGTAGTGAAGTGCTTCAACCCCCCAGACCTATTCAGTACTGAAGACACCAAAGTCAAGGAAGAAATTGAAGGTCTTCTCTCTGCGTATGAACCAGGACCCTACGTCTTTCTGCTCTTAGTCAACCCTTCAGACTTTATTAAAACTGACAGAGAGAAACTTCGGTTTATCCTCAAATGTTTTGGGGACGACGCCATCCAATATTCAATGCTGGTTGTGGCCAAAAGTGAAGTTGGTTGGGGTCCCACTGTTTACAGACTGAAACAGGAATGTAGCAACAGATGCACAACACTGAACTTTGCTGAACTTTCCACCACAGTTCTCCAAGATTTGATGGAGCGGGTTGAGAACCTCATCAATGAAAACCAAGATATTTACCAAGCCAGTCCAGAGCCGATTTACCAAGAACTTAACCGTGAACCGCCTTTAAATATTGTGTTATGCGGCAGGAACAAAGACTGGAAATCTACAACTGCAAGTGTCCTTTTGGGAGAGGAAAATAATGCGGCAAATTTGGGCAGGAGTTTGGCGCACACAGGTGATGTTTCTGGGCGGACAGTGTCTATTGTACAGCTGCCACCTTTCCTTGGCCTGAAAGAAGATGCAGCCAGACAAGAGTGTCTCCACTGCCTCTCTCAGTGCGATCCAAAGGGCATCCATGCTTTTGTTTTTGTTCAACCTTTGGGGCGATTCGTCACTGAGGACAAACAGGAGATAGATGCCATCAGGAGAGAGTTCACAGCCAGAATGAATGCCTACAAAATGATCCTTTTTGCGGTAGATTCAGAGCCCATTGCTTTAGCTGTCGCTAACTTAATCAGCAGCACCAAAGACCTAAAAGAGCTTTGTGAGAGCTGCAACAACCGCTACCTCGTTTTCAACATTAACAACAAAAAACAAATACCAGAAGTGGTGAAAATGGTGGCATATATCAGCAAGAACGGATCAAATAGTTTCACCAGAGATATGACAGCAAAACCCATTGTCAAAAAAAGGCAAACATTTGCATTTAATATTCCCACTCAGAGAATTCTTTCAAAGAAAACGTCGAATCCCAGTTCAGCGAAAGAAACCTTGCGCATGGTTCTGATTGGTAAAACAGGGTCTGGAAAGAGCGCCACAGCCAACACTTTATTGGGTCGAACAGAGTTTGAGTCTAAATTATCTCAAATATCGGTCACAAAGTACTGCAGAAAAGCAGAGGGTATTATTGAGGGCAGGCCAGTGGTTATTGTGGATACTCCAGGGTTGTTTGACACAAGCTTATCCAATGCTCAAGTACAAGAGGAGCTGGTGAAATGTGTTAGCCTGTTAGCACCAGGACCTCACGTATTTTTACTGGTGCTGCAAATTGGACGATTCACAATGGAGGAGCAAAACACTGTCAAATTGATTAAGACATTCTTTGGCGACAATGCAGGAAATTACATGATTGTAGTCTTTACCAGAGGTGATGATCTTGAAAGCATGAACTTAGAATCATATATTAAAGAAGGTAACATTGCTGCTAAGGCATTGATTGAAGATTGTGGTAATCGCGTTCATGTTTTGAATAACAAAGCCAAACATAATCGTCAGCAAGTTCACGAGTTGTTGAGGAAAATTGAAGTGATGGTGCGACAAAATGGCAACGGTTATTACAGTTCTGATATTTTCAATGAGGCTGAAAAGGCCATTGAAAAAGAGACTGTCAAAATTCTTAAAGAAAATGAACTATCTGTGAAAAAGAAAGAACAGGACATTGAGGAAAAGCACAAAGAAAAAGTCAAGACGACAAAAAATAAAATTTCTGAAATTACCGCTAAAATTGAGCAGGAAATTGCTCAAAGAGCAAAACAGCTTCAAGAGAAGCATGGGCGGTTAGAGAAGGCACAGGAAATTCGCCGCAAATACGAAGAAAAGAGACAAGAAGAGGACAAGCTCAAGAAACAAGAGGATGACTTCCAGATTCAACAGTGGAACGACCGCTACACATACCTAGTGAAGCAGATCAATACAAAATCGGACTCTGCTTCGCACAGGAGAAGTTTGATGATGATGAAAGAGGAGTTGAAACGTGAGCAGGAAGCATGGGAGCAGAGGCGTCATGAGTGGTGGTCCAAAAGAACAGAAGAAGAAAAGAGACAGCGAGAAGAGGAAAACCGTAGGCTGACTGTGCTCGAACGGGATTATGGTGAAGCCAAGAAGATGTACGAGCAGAAGAAGAAAGAAGACGAGGAAAGGCGCCTTAACGAGGAGCGAGAGTTCAGGGCCATGCAAGAGCATCATCGGAGACAACTCGACGCACTTCGTAAGCAAAGCGAAGAAGAGGCGCGCAGGCAGGCCGAGATGCTCAACGACTTCCAGCGAACTTACGCCAGAGAGAGGGACGAACTCAGACTGCTCCGTGAAAGAAGGCAAAGCACCAATGAATTTGTGCTCAAGCAGATAAGCAAGAACAAAACAGGCCGGAAAGACTTGGAAATGATTCGGCAAAGGCATAAACTAGAGTTGGAGCAGCTGGAGCAGTTGCAGAGTGGCTCCGATGCCAAGTTTTTATCCAAAGAGATCAGTATACTCAAGAAACAGCATGACGAAGAAATCCACGAGTTCATCCAGGAGAAAGTCAAGGCCATGTCTGACTCTTCCTGCGCCATTTTATGACGGTAGATTCAACCAATATAGGGGACAACCAAATATATAATATGGCCATGAGGTTGTTTGAGATGCACCTACTAGTGCACCTACTGGCCATTTGGTTTACGTAACTGATACAGGAAAATGTATTAGATTGGGATCTATGATTAGATATAAATTAAAATCATCTGTGTGCAGGAAATAGTTGAATGTGATTGGGCTCAAGTTTGCAACGAATTGTTTAACTCTAGTCTAATAGAAGAACTGTCTTTCTAAACCCAGTAACAAGATTTCGGGAACAATCAAGTAATTTGTGTAGAAGTAAGCTCTGATGGTAGTGCCCTTTTTGTTATCCTGTGTGAATGTGTTGTGTCAAACAGTCTCAAGAAAATCAAGTAGGCCAGCTTTTCTATTCTCTACTTCCATACTTTTGACTTGTTTGCACCGAGAGTCAAAGAAATGTTCTAGTCTGTGACTTCCTGTTACTTACATGGCAATACAAATGATTCTGATTCTTGTAGGTTGTATTGAGGAAATGAATTGTAATTATGAAAAAGGACATACTGTATGCTGTATAAGTAGAAATTGTACATTTTTGAGTGATAATTCTCTAGTGTCGTGTTGACTTTCTGGAGTTTAAAATACAATTCTATATAATTACAAAAGGAGCTAGTGCAGTATTTGAAATTCAGTGTGCGTGTGAATCGTTTCCTCATTTTTCTATATGTTCAAGCTGGATGTTGATGGCAATAATGTGAGTGTATTTGCAAAAAGGAAATATAATAAATACATGTCAATGCTGCACTTAATGTACAATTGTGAGTATTGTTTTGTAACATTTGTAACTATAAAATATAATATGCTAAACAATACAACTAAACGCTCTTATTCATCATTATCAGACTTCATAATAAAACTGTGACAGTGAGCTCTTAGTCATGAATATGTTTCATTTTGACAACCAAGTAAATAAAGCAAGCACTCAAATTATNTGTGTGTGTGTGTGTGTGTGTATGTGACACACAAAGGGAAAAAAATCATCTTACCTGATAAAAAAACAAATCTGGAATATTAATTTGCCTACCACTAAGCCTTTAAATCTTTTTTATATTTTTTAAATTATTATTATTACTAACAAAACATTCAACATTGCACGCATTTCAGAGTTCAAGAAAGAGGAGTGAGAAACAAGTGAAACACGTCGATGATGTAATAAAGGAAAGACCAATGTCTCACTTAAAATGAAGTTGAAAAATGAAAGCTACTCACCTTAATGTCTCCGTCCATAATGCATCCATAAGTATCGATAATTTGTTCCTTTTGAAATTATTTGATGTTCTTGTATAACAGGCATATGACAGTTTAGACGTGAGTTTTTCACAAAACACTGTTAAAATCCTGACAGTTAAGACTTTGCCTAAGATTTAGCAAATGTTATCTGCCTTTGACCATATTTATATGGTTTATAATTTACTTTCTGGTTGTGATTGATGACATCATGCACCAAGCGACCATGTACTGCACAAAACAATAAGAAATTACTATTTGACACATGATAATTTATCAGAATAAATATTTGAGTTAAGTTGAATCAATCATTAAAGGGTCAAAGAAAATTGTTTCTTGTAAATTGTGACAAACTTTAGCATGAGTTTTATTTATCCTTAGCCTGGTGTCATTAGTTATAGAACGCTGCTTTACTGCCTTTAAATGTAATTTTATTTTAGAGTCAAATTGGGCTGGTCTTACCAGACCATAGTACCAATTTAATTTTGTACGTATATAATGCGCCCAAGTGAGTCGCTAGCATTTAGCATTTAGCCTAGCCATCTCCTTTGCCACTTACAGAGCCCGTGGGGAGTAGGGCCAGAACATCTTTGCCAGCAATGAAATCTGCTAAACATTCCTATTGCTCCGGCTTCTTCATATTTGGAGCCGAACCAGAAGGGATACCTCTACTATCGCATTCACCGCTATTGCCAAACTACAACAAGCAAATTCGGCGCAAAATCTTGACGTCACTGGAACCTACCTACAACACCCACCTCCCCCGCTCGCTGTATGGTTGGATGTGATACAACCAAGGTAATTGCAGCCACTAGGATTTTTTTTTTGACACAATCTTTTTATTGTGTCAAAAATAAACTCAAAGTCAAACTATAACTCAAAATTATAAAATGAAGAGTAAAAACATGTCATACACACTTTAATAGTAAAGGTGCCTTAGAACTTGTATGCATGTATATACTTTTATAGATTAAATAAAAAAGGTTGCGTGTACCTGTACTGCACCACCATCATGTTCTGCTCCCCACAGTGTCGCGCACAGCGGATGTACCTCATCCAACTCGACTTACTCGGGTCGTTCCCATCGATAAAGTGCTGCAGCGTCCCCTCCGCGTCGTAGATCTGAAGAAACAGGAACAACATAGAGATAAAAGGTTTGAAATACAAGATTTAGTAGGTCCCTGTAACTTGGATTCAGGGTTTTCTTCCTAATTTGAGTTTTTGACTAGTTTTGTCAAAGTGATGAATCTAAATCAGCAGAAATTGAGTCAAGACAAGTCATGAGAAAATATATTTAAATAAGTTAAAGAGTTTGTACACCACCAAAACAAAAACAATGTATAGCTTTATTTCTTAATTTAAAAAACACATGTCAGTAAAGACAAAAAAACATATTTGAAAATCTTCAACAATTGGGAAAAACATTGATATTACAAAATAAAGAAATATAATATTAATTATTGAGTAATGGATAAAAAACATTACTATCTAAAAACACTTTGATATCTAATAGGAAAGGTAAGAACAAGTTTAAACATTTACCCAACAGAATAAGTAAATAGCCACATGTATAATTAAACACAATTTTGTAATGAATGACCCAGCCCAGCAGATTCAGCCTTAGCGCAACAGTTGGTAAAAGTCCTTTCAAACAACACAAGAGGAAAGTGCTTGGAATAAATTACTCTCACTGTAAAATAAAGGAAAATGAGTGGAGATTTACGACAGAGCAAAATCAGGCATGTTGATTTTAGACAATGGCTATGTCTCGTTCGGAGTTACAGCCTCTTGAATGGTGCGAAACATTACACAAAGCAGATTTACGGGTCCTTAAAAGCAGTCGGTCTGGAGAAAACACTAATTGAGGAATAGCAGTCCATCCTTTTTCTGTCAGTGAAACGTAAACTATTTTTACATTTAAACAGATGAGGAAGAAGGAGGACCGAGAATGAGTACTTTGAAATATATTATGTGCATAAAAGTATATCATTTTCTAGTGGAAAGTGCCCAGGCATGTCAGTGGAGAGCTGAACCTACTCCCACAATGCTGGCATTTAAAGCTGGGGTACCACTCAAAGAACTATTCAATACAATCTATGAAAGTATTATTAATTTTTCGTTGCCATACTTGCATGTGAAAGCCAGATCCTGTCAGATCTCTGAGAACACCAGGTGCCACAGTGGGGCGGCTGTAATATGCCAAACTGTTGTTGTGTCCTTAGGCAATACACTTCACCCACACAAGAATGTGTCTGTTGTGTGTGTGAATGGTTGGTGATGGTCGAAGGGGCCATAGTTGTGTATGGAGTGAAAGAATAATGACATGTGAAGCGTCTTTGAATGTCCTGAAAAGCGCTGTATAAAAACCAATGCATTACTATTATAATTCACCATTTCACCTCCGTCACATTAGTACATCAGCTTTTTCAGACAAAAACAGAGAGGACTAACCTCACTAAGCTATCAGCCCAAAGCATCAAATAGTGACTCACTCTTTCTCACAAGGATGTTCTCCAAGATTTGTTCTCTTGGGACGACAAAGCTATAGAGTCTAAAGTTAATATTTGTTGTCTTTGTTGTTTGATATGATTGATCGATTATTGGGTCCACCTGAGGCCAGAATTGCCCTTCTGGCACTACTCGGACAGGCTATATGCAGGCTTCCCATGCGTCATTGCACAATGCACATAGTTATTATATTTAATATGTTCAAATGTACTCTCTCTTTTTGGTGCAGCTTCATGAGTCCGGCTATAACAGTGGGTCATTCAATCCAATCAAATAATCCAAATCAACACCGCATAGGTTAAAGAAAGGAAGCATACTAGAAAGCTAATGAATGGGATACACAAACATTTGTATCAAACAGCAGACCAGACTAAGAAAAGGAGATGTTCTGTAATGTATTGCATCTTGTGTGAGAATATTCAAAAGCTGAACTGGAGGTTTTGACTCGACGTCTGTCTCTTCTCCATGTTCATTAATAATCTGTGCATCTGCGTGGATGCAGTGACAGTGTATTGAGGAGAATGGAGCGTGTTCATGACCCCGGCCACTTCTGTCTATACACTCCACAAACAATCAATGCAGCTCACTGGGATAGATTCACTTCGCGTCAGCATTTTTACTGCGAAAAAAAACTGGATATGTAAAGGCTAACCACTCTACCACAGTAGAGATCAGGGCCCGCACGGTTCTTACTGGGGGCTACTCTGCTACAGTGACTATCTCAAAGAGTCAGTTACTTTAGAAGAAGATATAGGAGAGAAAAAGTGCTTTAATTCTCATGGTGTTGCAGTGACAGCTTGTGCCTCACAACAAGAAAATCCTGGGTTCGATTCTGCTTCACTCCTGTGTCTGTGTAGGTTTCCTCCAGGTGCTTTGGTTTGCCCCACAACTAAATATAAGTAAAACAGGTCTGGGATGCGCCTTCTGTATGGCGACCCCACTGCCATCTCTGTGAGTGGTGAAAGACAAATGCCAACAACAATTATAAAGTGCTTTGTGACTCTGATCTATGAAAAGCGCTATATAATTAAAGATTAATTACTTACTTACTTAAAAACCTCATTTCCATGTCACTTTTTCCTAACATCTGCCATGCCTTTCTCAAAGCTAGTTATACTAGTTCTAACCCTGACTCGCATAACCAACAATGCAAAGAAAAAGAAGTATTGGTAAGTAGCTTGAGATGAATGCGCGTCTCCTTCATACCAGGGCCAAGGCTGAAACCCATTGTCAAGATTATAGCCACACGCTTCCACTAGCCTCTACCTACTTTAAATTTGGAGTCAAGTGATGAGAATACCCTGTTGTAGCCGCCTTTCACAATACATTTTGTTTGTTCCAAGAGTCTTATTAAAGTACAATTTTCTGAACCGCTGTCCGTCTTCTTACAAAACATTGAATCGTTTGAAAAGAACATCAAGAAAGATCCCTGTGACTGTCACTATGTGGCTGAGCAAGTGTGGCCCTCTTCTCCTCTGTCAAAAATGCAACAAACTGTTTTGGATTTTTAAGAACCCTTCACTTTTACTTGTTTGTGGTTTAAAAAAAATATAGAAAAATTAAAAATTCAAGAGTAAAGTTGTTTTCTTATATATTCTTCCAACTTAGCACAAGCTT